>MU869298.1:12277-47142 GCA_036418205.1 Ostertagia ostertagi | reverse complement strand
CCTAGGACTAAGCCTTGGAGAGGGGACGGACCCGTCCTCTCTTTAAGGCTTAGTTCTGAGGTAAGCACCAAATTGTGGCGGTTCTAAGGACCGAGTTGAAGTGGTCCGTCCACCGTCGGGGACTCCATCCCCTCCCCAACATTCAGCATACGGTCCCAGCCGAAGCGCCAAAAGGGCTGGTTTGCTTACGTCCAAGGAAGGGGTCCCATTTCTCGGGTTCTGGGCCGTTTCTCATGGTTCTTCCTTCTTTCGTGTACCACTCACCATCCCTAGGTTAATTTGAAATGGGTTGCTTTTTCCAGCGTGAATTCGTCCTTTAACACTGCAACTACTGAATACTGTTTGAAAAGAACTGCCAAAAACGATTAGTAATTAGTGCACCCAAACTCTTCTATTCGATATTAGGAAGAACTCTGGGTACATTATATTTTTGTTTTGGGTATTTATAGTGTAAATATATTCAAGGACGTAAAAGCCGTACCTTCTTCTAATGAATACATTTGAACATTTCAGGGTGTTGGCCTATGACCCTGAAAAGGACGAGCTTTCAGTATTGATAGACCACTTGTATTTCCCGAATGGGATACAAGTGATTCGTGGCAAGGTACTCGTCGCAGAAATGGGAAAAGCTCGAATTTTGAAGTCAGTCTGCTCATGCTCTCCAACGTTAACCTACTCTACGTGGACTTAACTACTTGACTTAGGTTTTCTCCTTCTGCTGGGAATCCAAGCGTCTTTACTGACAACCTGCCAGGATATCCCGATAACATCCGGCAGGCGAGCGATGGAACTATTTGGGTTCCAATTGCCGCCACCCGATCAGAAAGTGACAATTGGTTAGCAGCTAAACCATCACTGCGGTCGCTTATGACAAAGGTTAGAAGTCATTAAAACGGCTTTTCAACTCTAATTATGACCTCTGCTTTACAGTTGTTGTCTCCTCAAGCGGTTCATATCGTCGCGGAATGGATGACGAATAAATATGGTCTGGTTCTAAAGGTAAGCGATACAAATAATACTCCTAAGGATTTCTTAACAACTGATTGATTTCAGGTGGATTCTGAGACAGGCAAAGTGGTGGAGTCTCTCCATGATCAGACGGGACGCGTTTCCGATGTGTCGATAGCAAGAATGGTGAGAATCTGTTCTAGGAGCGACTCGAATATACCTAGCATTGCTCAAACTCTGATCATTCCCACTCCGCCTCTCTCGACCATTATGTCTCGCCGTTGCATTAGTTGCAAATTTCTCGAGCATTCTGTCAAATTTTCCAGGACCTCAACCATACGTTATTTCGTTATTTTACTTTACTTCGACACCTCATCAAAGTTTCATGATTGTAAATACTGATAAATGAATATTTTCAGTCAAGAAAAAGAAATTCTTTGGGATCATAAGGAAGCCGGGCAGGGTGAAAATCGTGTCGAGTACGTGGTCGCAGAAGTACGACCCCCCCCCCGAAATCGAGATCCTGGCACGACCCCCAAAACAGAGCAAATTAATTCAATTAATTAATCAAAATAAATCCTGCAAAATAAATCAAAAAATCCTGCAAAATAATGTTATGGACGCCTCATCTTGTCATCTATGCACTGTCTTTCATCGCTGCACACTTTTGTGTATTTACTGAAATATCGACTCGAGGAAAGAGGCATTAACTTTGTGTGACCTCAAAGTCAGGTTCGTTCAGAAATGCACAGAAATCCTGAAGGCACGGGGTTGCGATTTAATCTTGATTCCTGCTTGAGTATATCAAAACAGCCGAGTATCAATCAAAGGCCGATTCAACGGCAGCTGCGGCGCGATTGTCACTGGGTCAGATTTGCTGAAATCCCGAAAAAAACCGTCGAAATCTACACCCTCGATGAAAAGGTTGCATTCCTCCATTTCATAACCTTTGAAGCAGTTTGAGGTAGGGTTAGATAGAGCTGGATTTCGCGTTTCCAAGAAGTATTTGAAATTGCTCTGAAAGCCTTCCATGCAGAAAGATAGGGTCTCTCAAATTTCGTCGAGTAAACGTCGAGGACGCTGAAATTTTCACGCGAGTTTTTGCCACTTCAAGAGCAATATCTCTCTTAAAACGTGAGATCCTGAAAAAGTGAAGATAGTTTTGGAAAGCGGAAGGTTTGCGCTTTCTGATGGTCTTCTTAGCTTTCTTCTACATTTCCTAGTTGAGAAGATATCTGCGTCGAGTATGTATCGAGGACGGATCCGGCCACCTGAAAATCCGCTCCCTCCTTCACCATTGCAAGTGTAATTGTTGGCAACGCTTGAAATGGGTCTAGAAAACATCCTCCCAACATAAGCAATAGGAAAAGGGGCAATCGTCATCATCGAATTTTGTCTGAGTATAGGCCATGCATCCGACCTCACTCGAAGTTGCAGAATCGATTCGAAGGTGTCATATGATCATGACCAGTTGACAGAAGCTGCATGTATAATAGTAAACGCACTTCGTAACTCTTACAACCTTCTTGCGTGTGAACTGCCCGCAAGAGGCGGCGTTCTGGCACGGGTGGCGTCCATTCCTGCTATCGGTCATTTTTACTGCTGTTTTTTAATTCTCTACTGTGTTTACGACATCAGCGTAACTCCTTGTCGCGAGGGAGTCTGTTTATGTGGTATTCAGTCGCGACCAGCCCAGGTGAACTGTTCTGATTTCGTTTTTGTGATTCAGTACGTGAGGGATCGATCGATTCCATCGATATAATTGGATCTGGTTGTGACCTCTTGATCGCACGGAAATGGAAACACCCGTCTCACATGTTCTTAAGTCAGGGAAACGCCCGCGTGTGATTACTCCTGATGGTGCCACGTCCTCGCCCAGTTTGATAGAAGCTGTGAAGCAAGTCAATGCGTCTACTGCTGTTCCAGAGTGTGTCAAAAAGCTGCTTTTTGTGCATTTCTACCCAGCTAAGTGCTTTGATTGATGAGAACGCGGCACTAAGAAGCCGTCTTGAATCGTTCAAAGAATTAGAGTCTGAGAATAGAGAATTGAAGGAACGTTTGCGCAGTTATGAGGAAAAAGCCGTTTCTAAGCCTGTATTGCCAGTTGTTTCTAATTCTCAGCCCTATTCATGTGAAGAGGTTGAGAGAAGACGTTCAATTGTCATTAGTGGTATTCCGGAGATTCATGCAGGAAATTTTTTTGATCGTGTTCAGTATGATTATCAAAGTGTGATTAATGTTTTGTGTCATTTAGAAGTTGACTGTTATCCTGTAACTGTTTATAGGCTAGGTAGGTGGGTTTTAGGCAGGAACAGGTTGCTTAAAGTCGTCTTGCCGTGTTCTAGGTTTCAAAAAATAGCTGTGAAGCGAGCCCCTCGCCTCAAAACGTTCCCTGGGAAGGGCGTTTTCCTAAGGGAATCGCTTACTCTCGAGGAGCGGAGAGAGGCGGGAGGCTCGTTTAGCGGCTAAAAATGATGCAGTAGCTAATGTCTCCGTGAATGGCAATGTTTTTTCTCCGGTTCAAACAGTCAGTTGTACTATCCCTCAGTCACAGACAATTTATGATTCGGAAAACTAGCGAAGTATCTTCGGAATCTATCCTCTATTCATCATGATCAAAATTGTAGTAAAGAATCATGGGGCCCTAAGAAAGCTATAAAATGTCTATCTTCTAATATTCGTTCCATAGTTAGGAATGTACAATCTCTGAACTTTTTGCTTGCGAAATCGGAGTATGGCGTTATTGCTCTATCTGAGACATGGTTAAATTCCAATACTGAGATTTCTTCTTTGCTTGGTGTACTAGCTGCTAGCTATGAGGTATTCAGAATTGATCGGAAGCGTAAGAAGGGAGGAGGCGTTGCACTATTGATCAATCGTATGCTTTGCCCTGTATTTGTTTTTGGGGAAACTATAGCTAATGGGTATGAGCTAGTTGCAGTGGACACTCACATAAATGGGAGGAATTTAAGAATACTGCTCTGCTATAGATCCCCTGGCTGCCCTAGTGAAAAGTGCGAAAAAATGGTCAAATGTATAAGTGATCTTTGCGTAGGTGCTCATGTTTGCCTTCTCACAGGAGATTTTAACTTCCCCGATATTGATTGGTCAGATACTCGAGCTCAGAGTGCCGGGGTCGCTCAGAAATTTCTGGATATGGTTAGAAACCACGGTTTTCACCAGTATGTGAAAACTGGACGAGGAGGTGCCAATGTTTTGAAGTTATCTGCAATGATAGTAACATGATAAGAAGCGTTCAAGTGGGACCACCGCTAGGGACAAGTGATCACGCGAGCATTGGGTTCACTCTCAATCTGCAAGAGAAGTTAAACAGTGTCGTACATGTTCGTGATTTCAAAAAGGCTGATTTTGTAAGAATCTCTTCTTTTCTGGACTCGATTGATTGGTATGGTTCCTTCATTGGGCTTTCTGTTGATGATATGTACGAAATGCTTATTTTCGTACTTCAGCAATGTATACACATGTATGTGCCATTGCGGAAGGTTCAGTTACGCAAAGCCCAGATTCCCTACCTTCCTCCATTCGCTTTTCGATAAGAAAGTGAGGGCATACAAAAAAGCTGTTGTAACCAACTCTCCCAGTGATTGGGATTTTTTCAAAGTAATAGCAAAAAAGTTTGAAACTAAAATGTATAAGTATAGTTGCTTAATTGAGAAGAAAACTGTTGAAAATGGGAGCAGCGTTGCTTTGTTCAAGTACATTTCCTGGAAGACGAAGTCAAAAGAAAGACTTCCTGTTTTGCTGAAACCAGATGGTTCTCCAGTTCTTTCTGACTTTGATAAGGCCGAGCTTTTTGCCCAACATTTTGAAAAGGTTTTCGTTGCAAATAGAGATCATGATAGTGTCATTGCTGAGTTACCAGGAGTCTTCCCTCAAATGGAAGACTCACTGTGGTTTAGCGAAAGTGAAATTTTTGAGATTCTTTCTAAATGGAAATCAAAGTCACTCTGTCACGCCGGACCGCGTCGTTTCGTTATCAAAGAGATACTCCCCTCGATAGTTGGGCCCTTGCGATTCATATTTAACTTGAGTTTTGTTCGAGCTGAGGTTCCTAGGAGATGGAGGCTCTCTTATGTGGTTCCCATCCCCAAGAAACCTCCATATTCGGACGCAAACAATTACAGACCGGTCAGCATCACTTCGGTTTTCTGTAGAGCTTTCGAAAGAGTAGTCAAGAGGGTCGTCGTAGAACACCTTGAACGTCAGCGGATCTTACCCGACTGCCAGCATGGCTTTAGGAAAGCGAGATCGACGGTTACTCAGTTGCTGGAATCTTTAAATGATTGGACAACCTCATTGGAAAAGAAGAAAAACGTTGATGTGGTTTACTTTGACTTTTGTAAAGCATTTGACAAAGTGAACCATTCCAAGCTCTTCGCTAAGCTCAAACACATCGGCATTCACCCAAGAATTTTAGTATGGATCAAGGCCTTCTTGAGTCATCGCTGCTTTCAAGTTCGAATTGGCAAAGCCTTTTCTAGTGTTAAGACTGCCCCAAGTGGTGTCCCGCAAGGAGGGGTTCTTTCACCGGTGTTGTTTTGTATCTATACATACGACTTACCTAGGGTGGTGGAGGAGATTTGAATGTCAATGCAAAGTCATTCGCCAGATTTTTTGGGGGAATGGGGAAGATTTACCAGGAATTAGGATCTCGGGAGGATGCTGAGACGCTCCAAGAAGCCATTGAGGCAGTTGTCAAGTGGTCCGATGTGTGGGAGCTACCATTGGCTTCCAACAAAACTTTGGTTTTGCATCTAGGCAGGCCCCAGGAGAGGAGCGCCTACTACATAGGTGGTTGCGAACTCAATGAGGTTGAAGCGGTTAGGGACTTGGGATTTCTCATTGATAACAAGCTGAATTTCGAGTCACATTGCGCCGCTATAGCCAATAAAGCTGAAGTCAGGCTATTACAACTCTTTCGCACTCTATACACCAAAGATCCATGTATCCTCATCAAGGCTTATAAGTCGTACATCCGTCCTATTCTGGAGTATGGATCGATTATTTTCTTTCCCCACAAGAAGAAGACCATCTCCAGGTTAGAGTCTGTTCAAAACAGCTTTACTAGGAAGGTTCTGGTCCGTTCTTTAGGTTTCAACTACAATGTCATACCCAGGGCTGTTGTCAGGAACAAAATGCTTGGTCTGGAATCTCTTCTTCGCAGAAGGGAAAAGACTGATCTCATTATGTTATTCAAAATACTTGTCGGGAAAGTGCCGATTGATTTGCAAAGCCTCTTCACTGTTCTTCCTTCTGTTACTAGAGGAGAAAAGTTCAAATTAGTTCGTCCATTTGCTAGATCCAACACCAGAGCAAATTTTTTTTCTCTTCGCGCTTCTAGTGAATTTGGTAAGCTCACCAAAAAATTCGCCATGCCCAGCAGTTTATCGCACTTGAAAAAAATATTTACAAAATTCTATACTTAAGGGCTTCAAATTTTTCATTTTCAAATCTGATTTTTAGAGGATGGACAATCATATTCACTAGTAAAATTTTGTTGTTTTACTTCATTTTCTTACTTTTGTACATGCAAATCGTATAATGTATGCTATACGACCCTAAAGAGCCAACTTCATTTGCAGGCTCCTTCACCGTTCGGTTCTTTTTTGCAATAGGCACCCTAACAACAGCGTCATTCTCAGCGAGGTATTAAGGAGAAGGAGCGAGCGATAGGCGGAGAGGTGCCTTTGCAGCGCGTGCGCACATGTGGCACTCTTCTTTGCGGGGATGCACTTTCATTCTTTGTACTGCCTTCAAATACGCCCTTCTCATGAAGGTGGAGGAATGGAGCGACTGAACCTGCAAAGAAAATTTAATATCATGTTTTTTTCAGATATTTTCATTTTCTGCTGCGCTATACCCTCTTACCTATCTGCACCACGATACCACTGCTGTTACTGACCCTCAAGAGTACGACCCCCCATGGACCAGCCCGACAGGTACGACCCCCTGTCGAGGATTTCCTCGACCGATATTCACCCTGGTGGGCCATACCGGCATTATCGGATAGCAAAAACTCCACTTAATGCGAGAATCAAGCCCGCACCTCTCACTTTGCGGGCAGTTGCGCTACCAAACGCAAAAATCTTTTTTGCATTTCGAAATGTGACCAAAAATAGGGTCTATATTCTTGAAGTGTAGGAGGCATCATGATGCAGTTTCTCGGCGAACTAGTGTGAACTCGAACATTCCAGCTTTTCACGCATGTCAAGTGACTGCCCTCACCCCCACCCTCGTAGACTGGCTACACTCCCTGGCTCGGAGTTACCCTAGCTTTCTGGAAGAAACTGCATCATACACCCCTAAAATTGCAATAAGGACCCAGAAAATAATTAATCTGAAATAAGTCTGGAGGGGGAAAGGAAGTATGGGCGGACCCCTCCAGGGCTGCTTATTGTGATCGCGGGCCGTGTGAAGATCTCTTTGAAGGAAATAAGCACGATAGTGAATCAACACCAAGGAGTTATGCACCAGCTGGAAGGTAGCCAAGTGGTAAAGAAGCAAGGAGTGGCGTCTTTGAAAAGATACGTTGGTTGTACAGCGCGATTGAGGCGGGTAGGACCTTACGACTCTCTGACGCATATAATTGCTGAACTTACGACGAAAAACTTCCCGGCACACCCCACGACGGAAAGGGTGAATAGCAGTTGAAGAATTCGTCCACCATGGCTCTGTACTGTGCCAGAACAATGCCGAGAGTGAACGCAGACGTCTGCGAATAGACCCGGTGTGAAATGTTATCGCGCGAGAACGTTAACTGCAATCAGCGGAATCTTCGACGTGCTGAGGAATCTCCTGAACATTTACCCTGCCGTGTAGTAAGCAAGACTAGAACTCTTCAGACCACCTTTTGAACCTTCCAGGGACGAGGAAAGTACTTTGTCAGGGGTTTAGGAAAAATAGTTCGCGACCACACTGCTATCTCTGAGGAGAAGGGTAAGTACTTTATTGTGAGGGCCTCTAATCAGCGGTTGTTTCCTTTGCTTTTTTCATGCATTATCAGTCAGTTCCATCATACTTTATTTATTCATTAGTTAAACGTTAGTTCCCCACTATTTTGACCCGAAGATGTTCGTATTATAAAGTTTTCATAATCGAGTATACCTGCCTATGTTGGCTATGAATTGCGAACATATATAAACGTTCGATTTTTATGGAAGAGTAAAGGTCACCAAACAACGAATTTTGATGAATTCTCTTAGATTTCAGCTGGGCACACACACCCGTCCATACAATAGATCATAATTAATCAAAATCCGCACGACGGAATGAAGTGGTCTCTGAAGCCTGTAAGTGCACTCCTCGCGGGGATAGTTCCCAAAACTCTGCATCTCTCAACACATCCCCTACTTCCTTGACCGTGGGAGTGCCATCAACTAGATAAACACACCAAGTGCAAAGACGCACCCCACGACTACTGCTACTCGCCTCAGTTCAGTTGAGCTTTTAATGGTTTCTTCAGATTTCTTTCACTGCCACCATTTGCATGTCTGCTTTCACATTGGATGACGTACAAATATCGTAATCGCTCCCTCCTAAAGGGGGAGGTCGGCACAAGGAACGACTTATGGCCATGCTCGGTCGGCTGAGATCACGTGGAACCCACAGGCCATCATACTTTTTGCCGATGGTCTGAACCATCGGCAAAAAGTATGATGTCCTTGCTCACCTTTCGTCGATACTGAAGAAATTGGTAATACCTCCGCTTTTGTGTCGTTGACAGGGTTCCGGACTCCGGATTCCTTTCTGCACTTGCGTGTATCGGAAAACTTCTAGCATCATCCTTTCCACAGCGCGTTGGATAACGTCAACAAGATGCTTATCCTATTTGCGGCAAAGTCCAAGTTTTAGTCAGTATGTACGTAGGCAGAACGATTATGAAGGGAGGTAGCTGGCATTTCATTTCATTTGAATCGCCTGCTTTTCTGGAAGTATTTTCGAAGGCGATCAGGTATGGCTGCTTCAGCTCTGAAATGACAGCTAGTCGCAATTATCAAATTTATCGTCCTTCAGTAAGCGAATTGAAAGAGAATAAGAACGAGCATCCTTCGAAACCAATTTCGCAGGTCCCGCTGTGAGGCAGCGCGAACATTGTTCCGTGACACTCCAGTCCATTCATTATCAGGTGGACCTGAGGTTCCCGCAGCGATGGAAAGGCCGGTCCCACGTGGCCAAAAAAGTCAAAACGCGCGCGATATTGTCAACGTATTAAAAACCTGAAGAAATAACATAGGAATTGAAGATGGTTGCAGTTTGCAACTTCAAAGGACTCATTCAGCCAGAGTGGCATTAGAGCAGACTGTGCACCGCAATGTCCCCTTACTGGTTTACGGACTACATGAAGTTTCTTCTATGGTCCTACGAATGGCCACAGAACAGACGGTTAAATAACGGCGTGGCGCGGCTCCAAATCCCGAGGGGGAGGGTGAGAGCTTTCTGACTGAACCTTGGAGGGGGAGGAACTAAGGGGTGGTGAGTCAATTACAGTGTGGCACAAGTTTAAAATGTAAGATCACAGTAGTCATGAGCCGCTATTTAGACGAGGGAGCTTAGGTGGGAGCACCAAATGAGGCGATTCAGAGGACTGATTTCAAATAGTCCGTGGTCCGACGATAAAAATTCTGCAATTTTCTACAATCATTTAGATAGGCCCAGCACTGCTGCCGATAAATCTACGAAACGTTTCGAATCAAAAAAGTCAACTTCGATCAACTTAATTTTTACTTTCTATTTATGACCGTTTCACATTACGGTGCATAAAAGAAAAAAAAAGAGGATTAAAATCAAACAAGAGTGACCGTAACCACAAAGTTCGAAATAAAAGGAGGCTGTAACATATCAAATATTAACCTCTGCTTGGCGGGATATGAGTCTCATTCTGAAAAAGGAAAACATACAACAGTTAAAATTCGCATCGCAATAATTGGGCAAATAATTTACGAGTGACGGGATGATTGCGAGAGCTGGGACCGAGGTGAGGAGGAGTGTGGAGTCGAGACGAGAAACCCTCATTTCCCATGACAAATGCAAGTGAGAACGGAACACCCAGGTTACGAAAAACTAGAGACGAATTAGAGGAGTGGACCGAATACCGTAAGGGCGAGTGCAAAACACACAAAAAAAGAGCGAAGTACAAAGATAGAGGTGCTGCGGTGTTACCCATAACCGCCACTGACAAGTACAAGTTGAAGACATATCGCAAATAATTAAAACGAGCGTGGTAATGTACAACGTACGAAGAAAGCAAACGCGACGCATGCACGATGCAGCCTGTACAGCACTTGGACTGAGATCCGGCCTAGGTCAATGCTGCATCAATCGACGCATGATCACAGGAGGAATTAAGCTAAAACTGACAGAGATTCTCAGCACGACGGCGACGATGACCGCGAAGGCAGCGACGACGATCATACTACCAAGACAAAAACACACACTGACACACAAACAGAGCAGAAATTATGATGAATGAATAAATATGATGCAAACACAATACATATACATTCAGCCTTGCGAAACTAGATGATAACCACTTTGAAAGAGGCAATAATGAATCAAATTTACAAACTTCTAGCTACTCATCTACATGCACATAAAGGTGATTGGAACGCGTGAACAAAATTACTAGTAACGCACCACCAACAATCAACTAGCATACTACCAACACCCGGCTGAAAAATGATATCCGGCGAGTCCATCACGAACACGTCATGCTCATAACCCTATCGAGTGAAGTTGTTCAAAGGGTGAGGAGGCGGAGGTGCACGTTGATGACTCGTTGGTATCACTGCGTACTGCGCCATGATCGGTATGTGATCTGACGGCACGTGAGGATGCGGAAATCCTGAAATGCGCTCACTTAAGGATCAACAACACTAAAGTATCGCCTTGATGCATACCAATGATCTTGTTTTGTGCCACCCAATTCGAATCGAAAGCGCCAAGGAAACCAAGCCGTGCCAAAGATTGAGGCGTCGAAAATATATAGTCAATCATTCCCTTGAAGTCTAGTCTGAAAAATTGAAGCCATATTGGATAAGAAAGCAAGCAAAAACGAAATTCCCGTGTTTTCAAATATACGCACGTGTAATTCGTGAATGGTATATTGCTCAGTTCGACAGCGGAGTCGAGCCGGAGTGAATGGGTGAAACAGTTCGGATCGCGAACGCCAGAAGAAAACATTTCCAAGCAACTATCGTCTCGAAATCCTTTCAGCTCCGAATGAGTCCGCGACAATTGTCCTCGAGAGAGGAATTCAAAGACTCCTAAAAACACTCTTATAGACAAGAAATTCGTGGCATATCCCTCAGGAAATGATGGGGATTTTGAAAGCATCCGCTTTATTGTCATTGTCATTAGATTCAAGACCAAGATGGGTACATAATTACTCGGCAACCTAGACTGTGGTTGCACACCCAAAAGGTGGAGAAGGATTGACACAACTTTTTGCCCAAAGTCAAACAAAGGATGCGTTTGCGGAAGAACTCGTCCATATTTCAGTTTACCAGTCCTAATGTCCAATCGCAGAGGAATACCCCACGAACAGCGTTAGAAGTCTTTCAGATCCATAAGAGGCGGTTTTCTTAGTCAACCATTGAAAGTCTCTCTAAATTGGACTACTGCATAAGGCCGAAGTTTCGTGCTGGCATTACTGTTCCCTAATACAAGGATTGGTAAAAAAGAAAAGCAGACTGGAAAACAATGCATGTATGAATGTAAGTGTATAAATCAAACACATTGTACCTGAAGTCGGATAAGGCGAATTCTAAATCACCGCCCATATAACACAGGGTCTGCTGGTTTATTCAAATTGCTCTAGCCCTAAATATGTGCAATTGAAAAAATCCCATTACTTAATGTTAACGAAAACTACAATCACTGATCAACGCCTAGAAGATACTAGGAGACATGAAGCGCAAAATTCTAGAAGCGGCTGGCATTTTGAGAGATCTGCAGATATGAGCCGCAGTCTACCGACCGCGTAGGACCTCGCACCCGCAATTCGACTGCAGCTTTCCCGTCTCTTTAGTTTCCTTTCTAATGATGTAGTAAATTTCTGAATTACACGAAAAGTTTTTTTTTTTTTACTTCGTTGAATAAGCTTCTTAACGTGTTTTTTGCGGGGAAAGAAGATCGCAGAACGGAAACCTGGGCAGACTCTGAAGTGTTGACCTTTTCCACAACGTAAGCCCTTTTCTATCGAAAGCAATTAATCGTACCCCAAAACGGATAAATGCAAAATATACACACAACCCCACTGTTAAACGTACCTCCTCAAGAAGTTTATACAGCTCGTGCGCCAGCATCATAGTCTGAACCAGCTTGACGTCGCAAAGATTCAGGATCCCAATGGATATGAGCAGTGCAAACAACAAGCGGTGAACCAACGACATTGTCTGCTGCAGCCATCGTCATGCGTCCTTAAAACATGAGTAAGGTACGCCTTTTTTGATTGAAGCAATTCAAATAAAGAAAAGTTGGATCAGAAATTACGCGATCTCGGATGTGTGTAGTGAAACATACTCACTGTTATTGTAGACGTTCTCCTTGATCCGGAGAACAGCACACAGCGCGATGTTATCTCGAGGCATAACCCGGTTGAGCATATGCTCCGATGAGGCGGCTTTCTTCACAACAATTTGCGTAAACTCTATGAGGTGCTCTCGCTCAATCTCAAACCTGACAAAGTTATTGTTATCAAACCTTAGCCTTATTATTATTACGCATATATTACTGATTATGGCTAAGCAATTGTTCGGATTGCTTGACATGTAGGGCTGTTTGACCCTTACGAGTGAAAAGCAGTTCCGAGTTTCACGCTGCAAAAATAAAATCAACTTACTTTTCCGATTTCCAGAAGATTGCACAGCCATCCACGTACTTTCGATCTTCTTCATTCATGGTCTTTGCGCGAGATTTTGGAGAAAAAATCCCTGTGTACCCTAACACTTTCAATTCCGGTTGAAACAATAGACGAAATTGTTCCGTTTCGACTTCCTGAAAGGAATGCAATCAATCCAGTGATCAATTATTTTAGGTAAGGTAGCCAGTCATTTTCACGGTAGGAGTTATGACAAAGTAATCACGCCTTTCAATGGTGAAGAATTAAGATGTTATCTATTCACAGAAAATCAAACAAAAATCAATTAAAGGGAAAGGATTAGATGGAACTTCTTGTAATCCGTTTGGGTCAGGATTTGGCATGTCTTAGCTTTCCTTGCGCATTTACTACCCTTCCGTCCAACTGGTTCTCTAGAGTAAGAGAGTGGGGCCGTACTTCACCCTCTCACGCTGCTGTCAAACACTCTGACTATGAGAGATTGAAATGAAGAGCGTGGAATCTCGACTTTGCTAAGTATACTTGGAATCTCTTTCGAAAATCTCCTTCACGTAAACAAGACTTTGAGTAAAGGATTGGAATTGAAAACATACTTTGTTCGGATTTTGCAAGTGAGAGCATTTGAAAAGCTCTTACGTTCGTTTTGAAGAACGTTATTAGTCACATTTCTTTTCCGCTCGTAAGTGTTAAGAGTAAAACCCCCAACACACCTTAACAAGCTGAAGCAAGAATGCTCAAAACCGGAATTATGTGATAAAGATCTCAGGAAGCTATATAGCTGCCACTCAGGATCGGCTCTCTCGCGAAATTGCAACCCTTGTTTTCTTTCTCGCAGAAACTCTTCCATTCTTGGATACTAGCGCGACACGCTTCGTCGCAGTTGCAATGAAGGACAACGTCACATGTGATGAAAGTACAAAGAGCCATCCGTATCGAACAAAATTACGACATGCATGCATTGTAAAAAAAAAATACCTGTAATGTGATGATGTCTGCCTCGTAATTTCGAATTTCTTTCATAATAGACATCTTTCGGTACTCCCAATTGAGAGCCCATGATGGGCAGTAGGAATATTGGTTGACAGTGGCATATTTATCACATAGCACGTTGTAGCACAGCACAGTAAAAGTAGCTGAAAATATTATTCTAAGATTAGACCGTCGAACAACAAAGAGACAAAAGTCAAACTTTGAAAAGACAAAAAGTAATAACAGCAAAGTAACGGTGAAAAATTAAAATTACAAAAGGGAAGAAAAATTTGTAAGAAATGAGCTGGCAAAAAACTTGGTGTGAAACAAGCTATTCCTATTATCATTTCTTCTACCCACCGCTTCAACGTAATACACCACTTCTGGAAGGACATAAGTGGACAAGAGAAAATGAATTCGGCGTTGCTTCCCCCACCCCCTTACATTTCCTTTTCTTATCAGATGAGAGCGCATAATCATAATACGTTACAGTTCATGCAGAACTGCTAATTAAACACGACAATTAATTTTCTTATTAGCGAACCTTTTTGTCCAAAATTGTCTAATCAAATGATTAGGGTTGGTATTCATTCAGTTTCCGCACAACAAAATCGCCCTTTTCCTAGTAACGTCAAATCACCACGTGGAAAACCTCAAAACTTCTTTGTTAGACTTCCTTTTTGTGAAATTCCATCTATTTCGAGTTGTCGTTAACATCATGCTCTCACTTGATGTAATTAGTAGGAGTGACTGGCACCTCTACCTCTGATGTTTCTTGTTTTTTGTTTTTTTTTTAAGAAGGGATGCAATCATGTCCCGCTATCTATGATGGGACACCTTAAGAGCGGACCTGTAAAGATTGAACGCATTTTACGTTGAAATATAAGAACCATAGACCGTGAGCAAGATCATGATGAATGCTCCCGAACGGATGATTTTCAATTTTTTGATGATGTACTATTGCATATGCCATCTGCTTACGTTGCTGATTACGAGTAGTCTGATAAAAACGCGGCTAGCAATAAAGCCGGTTTTGTCATGTTGCTCGCGATTGTGGACCGCTCCTCTTACAGTGTTTAGCCATTAGCTGTCCGCGAAAACCGGCCCCGATAGAACGCGCAACTTACAATCGTGTCGCTTCCCACCAGGCATGATCTATTGCGAAAAATGAATGAGACTGATATAATGTGTCATTCGTTAGATGAAGCAATGAAGACACTGCGAAATCGTAAATACTCTAGAACTATCGAATTCCACAACAACTGCAGATGCCGGATTCAAAGAAGTTGGAAATGCAAATGAAAATCAGCCTCGTTTTGAAATAATGTGAATTATTTGCACCATTTGAAACACAAAATCAATGTAACAGCAAACGAAGAAATACAAGAATCTAACAGAATAACAGGAAAAATGTGAACGACAAAAACGAAGTCGTTACCTATAGGTCGGTCGGGATCTGCGTGTCGGATCATCACCCATTCCCGCTCAGGCGGCGGTGCGGTGTTAACTTAACAAAAGTTGTTACTGTACCATTCCATTGACATTATCAATACATAATACGAAATCTATGTTTAAAAAAATATTTCATCCTTAACACCACACTGGTATACAGCGACATGGCCTTAGATTGATCCTGAAGCGTCGACTACCTTAATGATGACTAGAAACACTACGTATAATTCTTCATAATGATTCGATCAGTGAGCGCACTTTCTGAAAAGAAAAACAGACGCACGCGTCGAGGGATGATGGGTAATGGGTGCGCGAACACTAAATTTATTTTTCAAGAGAGAAAGTGTCTTGCAAATCTCAGGCATACTGCACACACTCGAGGAAACCGAAATACGCGAAAAAAAAATTTGGGTGCTCAGGAAGTTGAGGGGAGCACGCACGGACGCACCGCTCTGCTCTTACAGTGCTCTCTCGAGTGTGATGGCATTAAGCCTTAGCCTGAGAAGGGGTGGATGGGTTTAAACAGTATGATTTGTGATTTTTCAAGGCCAATGCGCTAGAGGAGCACCAGGAAGACCACTGCGAGGACGCGTAGTCTTCCCAACCCATTAGCACCAGTCTTCTCTCTCTCAATGAACCATATCAACTGAGAGCGTGTTTGTTGCAAATTTAAAACAATACGAAACGAAATTCCAATCAAATTCGAGCCAGCAGACTGTTGACAAGACAAGATCAGAGCTGCGTAAACCTTTGAAAATCATCTTCCGAAGCAGATTTTTCATGGGCAATTCGCGCATGAATTTAGGGAATGCTGCTCAGAAAAATTGATGAACATGAGAATCTACTAAAACAAGCGAACAAAACAAAGAAAGGAACCATAGATAAATGTATGCAAGATGCTCACCACAACAAAAAAGGCCGCGTCAACGAAAAATTATTCAAAAACGCAAGTGACCGATTCATCATTACACATCACAACAGACATTATATTATTTCCGAAAAGATCACTCTTCACGTGTATTTTCTCTTCATATGTTTTCCCACAAAAATTAGGGAAAAGCGATTGGCTTCAGTCCACAAACATTCTGATTTGGTGGAACGATGTATATATTTTCGCTCTTTGTAGATTGATTTCTCACTTCACCCTTTAAAACAACATTTGATGCCGCTTAAGTGGTAAAAAAATCACATAAACACATACCGCACGATGGAGGAACTTACCAGAAAAATCACTTCGCTTTGCTATTCCAGGCTGAAGAAACAGATGCAAGGAAAGTGTGTTAGTGTCCGCAGATGATTCAAGAACTTCTGTAGAAGCATGTTTTGATGTCCTCTTGGATGTGAAAGACAATTCCGTTTCAACCAATGAAAGAAGGTCGCCTAGATCTGAGGAAGGGGTGAGCGATTTCGAAGTCTTTCCTGTCTCTTGATGCGATGATCGGCCAATTGATGTTTGACTGTGGGGCGATTCTGAAGCAACTCGACATACCGAGAAACTTGCACGAGTTGCGTACTCGATAGAAGCAGCACTCATAAAAAAAGAAGCCTCGAACGACGTTACAGAGCAATGCTCGACTCCATCCCTCCAGTAAGGCTGTGGTATCCAATGTGATATGGAATTGCAGAGATGCTCAGCGTGAGGCGTTTCCCGATGCTTCAGCAGTTCAACTGCGCTACTGGATAGGTCGAGATCGTCAAACATGCAAGATTCTTCAGGAGAGTCAAGAAATCCCGAGCGTGCTGCAAAAAGTCGTTGATTATATCTTCGTTGCTGCAGTTCCGCCCACCTTTTGGCCCGTCGAGCGAAGCGCTTTCCCGTTCCTCTTCCTGAGCAAGTGTTTCTGCTCGCTCCGTTTACATTTTGTTCCAAAAACGGATCTCCTCTTTCCGAACATTGATTAGAGACTCCATCGGACATAATATGTATGACGGACGATTTTAGCACATTACTGACGAGTTGATGCAGAAATATACCAATTCAGATGGGAAGGATTATCAGACGAAGGCTCGTAAGAAGCTAAGGCTACGACTGAACTGCGTAGGTATCGCACCACATGGGCGGAAAAGGGGCGTGCTATGGAGTGCGTTCGCGATGGATGATCCAACGTGCGAGACGGACGAGCAAGCGAAAGTTTGAGGACACCCAAGAAACGATGCGATTCCATTGAAAATTTTCCAAAAAATAACAGAATTCAAGCAAATGCGAGGCTATATGAGACCTCAGAATATTCACAAGCAGCGAGTTGAAACGGGACACACGCGGAATGGAACAATGTAAGATTTCGGAGTTAAGAAGCAAAGCAAGTCTGAACATGGACAGTACTTACTGAAGAACGGGAACCGGAGACCAAGATATAGTCAGGGACAAGACAAGAACTGGTATACTTGAGCCCTCATCTTCTACGACTATGTAAGCGAAGTTCTTGCCGTTTTCCATACTTCAGATTTCAAGGACATAAAATTGGAATAAATTTTTGGCAGACTATCAAAACTTGCATATTATTAGAAGATTATTACGGCTCTATCCAGAGTACCGTCAACATTACTCGAGTACTACTGCTCCCACTCTTTCAAAGCCTTCAATCAGCACGATTTTCTTCTTTTAATTCGTATTAGGGTAGAAAGGAGCGATATCAGCTCTTGATATAGATTAGTGATTCGGCCTCGATTTAGAAAAATGCGCTGTGCAGGGATAGCTTGGAAAGCTTGTTTAGGGATGGCAAGAACTCGAAGGTGGTGAAGGTGGTCGTTGGACAATGAATGTTGTTAAGAATTAGCTGAAAGATTCGATAAAACCAAATTTTCTTAGAAGTGTTGAAAAGGCCGCTAATGGTCCTCAGCCACATGGAGTAGGTAGAAAAGTCCGAAAATGTCGATAAGGGTGCCCCAACAAATTGGGGTTCCGTGGAGCCGTCCGCTTTTTTACCTCTTTTATCCAAAGCGGCAGCTTTTTCAATCAAATTCAACTGGTACTCCATGGAGAATGGATTCTTTTCAATAACCTGTGAGCTCGGCTGATAGGAGCGATCACGATTAGGTCAGCAAAACTCCGCAAAGGTGAAACTACATGGGGAGATGGCTGTGCTGCCTGCGCGGTCTGCAGCAGGCGCAGACCAACTCTGCAAAACATTGACAGCTGGAGTACTGAATTATGCTTCAAATGTCTTGAACACTATACTTCTTTTCTAATCACTGCTACTTGGAAAGCGCCCTAAAGAGAAACGCTACGAAATTTATTGTGATGATGAAACGACCTTGCCGTATTCATCGCCTCGAGAACTCCAGCACCTGTAGCGAACGGATTGGTCAAACCCATTAAATGTTAGCAATGATTTGTAAATTGTAACGGTTTTTAACACGTTGACGACATCGCGCGTTTTGTGCTTTTGCACCGCGTGGGACAAGAGCGATTTTGCGAGCGCAGCCGCCGCACACCAAATCCATGGATTTTAAGTTGCGATGAAATGTTTTCAAAGATGTTCGATTTGTCTAGCTTATCAGGAGTTACAGTAATGGAAAATTGACCGAAATGACGTGTTAAGGCCATGAAAACAGAAATTTTACTTAATTTCCTTTAAAGGAGGAATTCACGATTAAGAATGGAGTTCGAAGAAAGGGAAGTGACTGCAACTACTGAATGCGTTGAACGAACTGCCAAAACGATTAGTAACTAATGCACCCAAACTCTTGCTAATTCGATCATTAGGAAAAACTCTGTACATTTATATTTTGTTTTGGTATTTATAGTGTCAATATATTCAAGGACGTAAAAGCCGTACCTTCTTCTAATGAATACATTTGAACATTTCAGGGTGTTGGCCTATGACCCTGAAAAGGACGAGCTCTCAGTACTGATAGACCACTTGTATTTCCCGAATGGGATACAAGTGATTCGTGGCAAGGTACTACGTCGCCGAAAACGGGAAAAGCTAGAATTTTGAAGTCAGTCTGCTCATGCTCTCCAACGTTAACCTACTCTACGTGGACTTAACTACTTGACTTAGGTTTTCTCCTTCTGCTGGGAATCCAAGCGTCTTTACTGACAACCTGCCAGGATATCCCGATAACATCCGGCAGGCGAGCGATGGAACTTTGGGTTCCAATTGCCGCCACCCGATCAGAAAGTGACAATTGGTTAGCAGCTAAACCATCACTGCGGTCGCTTATGACAAAGGTTAGAAGTCATTAAAACGGCTTTTCAACTCTAATTATGACCTCTGCTTTACAGTTGTTGTCTCCTCAAGCGGTTCATATCGTCGCGGAATGGATGACGAATAAATATGGTCTGGTTCTGAAGGTAAGCGATACAAATAATACTGCTAAGGATTTCTTAACAACCGATTGTTTTCAGGTGGATTCTGAGACAGGCAAAGTGGTGGAGTCTCTCCATGATCAGACGGGACGCGTTTCCGATGTGTCGATGGCGATCGAAGACGGTGATGGAAATCTGCTCCTAGGGAGCGACTCGAACTACTACCTAGCCAGGCTTAAACTCTGACTCATTCCCACCCTCCTGCCCCCTCTGACCATTCTTGTCTAGCCATTGCATAGATGGCAAATTTTCTCGAGCAATCTGTACAAATTTTCGGTGAAAATGTAGTTCGAGGGGGCCACTCTTGTTTATCCTTAGCACCAGAAGGCATTTCTCCGATTCTCTAACAAAGGATAAGGAATACGTAACGGCTCATTTTGCGGTGTACTTTTGATAAGGATCGGTGGATGTACTATATTCCTACGCGTCCTGCCCACATTCCATCCAATTGTTTGCACCTGGTCACCCACCCTGCAACTATCTCACCCTTAGGCTAGGGAAAATGTCCATTCCCCTGGTCCAGGACCGCTTCTTTGGGCCATGACAGGCGAAGATGTGAAAGCATCCCAGGGTTTTTCCACATTACACCGATACTTATCAGACGCATGTTCAAAATGAGTCGATAACGTATCATGAGCGCTAATATTCTTAGCTTTGATATTGTAGAGTACAATGGAATGGCCCCCTCGAACTACATTTTCACCCAAATTTTCCAGGACCTCAACCATATACGTTTATTTCGTTATTTTACTTTACTTCGACACCTCATCAAAGTTTCGTGATTGTAAATACTGACAAATGAATATTTTCAGTCAAGAAACAGACATATCTTTGGGATCATAAGATGCTGGGTTTATATGGCAAAAACTCCGCTCCCATGGCGAGTAATCGAGGCCAGAAGCCTCTCAGTTTGCGCGAGCGTGCGCCAAACACAAAAAGACACTTTTGCTTGCGAAATGTTGACCAAAATGGTCTTCCACTTAAGGGGGCATCATGATGCTTCTCGTGAACTGTATGAGCATCCGAACATTCCAACTTTTTCAGCCACGTCAAGTGACTGCCCGAGACGTATCAAGATCTCTCCGAACGCAATGAGTACGATAAAGTGAATCTACATCAAGGAGTAGCATGTGTACCAGCTAAGAGATAGCCAAGCGGTAAAAAAAGAGAGAAGTGGCGTTTCCGAAACAGAAGATACGTTAGTCGGAACCCAGGCAAAGCAACAACTCCAGATGAGGTCGTCTGGAACAATCTATTTGAGGTAGATAGAGTTGCCTCGAGTAGTTCAAGGAGTGCGCTGCAAACAGCGCGATAGCCGCTGGGCCTTACGCCCCTCTGCTGACTAATGTAAGCTTGCGGACGAGATACCTTGTGCACACCCCATGACACGCACGTGGATTACAGCGCACCGGTTGATTCATATTCGCGGGTTACTGGAGCCATGGAGTAAGCACGTTCGGAGCTCCTCCAGACACACCACTTCTTGACCTCTTTGGGGAGAGAAAGGGGTACTTGTTCAGGACTCCAAAAAAACTCGTACAAACACATCCATGTGCTAAGTAAGTGGGTTGGGGGGGGACTACGCGGCGGGGCAGCGCTATATTCGTCTGCACCTCCGAGGCTTAGTCCAAGGGACAGGTAGCTATTTCGTGACGCACGTGCAAGCTCGAAATACAGCCAACTGGGAAATAACCTGAGGACAGACGAGCCTAGGCGTCCCCCGGCCCCATCCCACTTAAACCGCCACATCCGCTTCTCTTGTTCCTGGAGGGTAAGGGTAGAGAATTTTAGGCGTCATCAGCGGTTTTCTTTGCTTTTTCCATTTTCAATCAGCACAGCATCCACATTTTCATACTGTTACCCCAGCACTTTGATCCGAGGGTGTTCCTATAGGTTTCAGACCTGGTAATAACACTGCCCCATGTGTGGCTATTGAATTGCGATATATGATTAACGTTCGATTTCTTTTGAAAAAGTAATGTCACCGAAAACGACTGGCTTTAAAATCGTCTCTTATATTCTACCGGGGCACACACATCCGAACGTCCATCACCTGAGCCATAATTAATCAAAAGCTTACGAACAGAATGAGCGTCTCTGAAGCCGTACGCGTCACTCCTCGGCCGGGTAAAGTTCCCTAAACCTCTGCGTCTCTTTAACGCATCCCCACTTTCCTGACCGTGGGAATGCCATCAACCAGAGTAAACGTACAAAGTTCAAAGAACCCATCCTCGACCAAGTACTGCTAATGGTCAGTTCAGTTGAGCTTTTAATGGTTTCTTCAGAGTTCTTTCACTGCCACCATTTGGCACGTCTGCTTTCATATTGGATGACGTACCAGTTATCGTAATCGCTCCCTCCTAAAGAGGGAGGTCGGCACAAGGAACGACTTATGGCCATGCTCGGCTGAGATCACGTGGAACCCACAGGCCATCATGCTTTTTGCCGATGGTCTGAACCATCGGCAAAAAGTATGATGTCCTTGGCTCACCCTTTCGTCGATACTGAAGAAATTGGTAATACCTCCGCTTTTGTGTCGTTGACAGGGGGGTTCCGGACTCCGATTCCTTTCTGCACTCGCGTAGATCGAAACCCCTTCTAAAGCATCATGCCTTTCCACGCGCGTTGGATAACGTCTCACAGAGATGCTTATCCTTAATCCTGCGTCAAGTGCAGTTATTCAGTGTACGTCCGGGCAGGAAGATTAGGCAAGAGGATGGGTAGCTGGCGTTCTTCATTTGTATCGCTGATTCTCGATGTTTTCGAAGGGCGCTCCCGTTCCTGCTGCCCAGTCTTGAAACTGACAGGGTCAGATTTTCAATATTTTTATCGTCCCTGCGGTTAAGCGAATTTGCAAAATAAATAGAACGACGAAGTTATACGAATCAGCAGTGGACCTGAGGTTCCCGCAGCGTTGGAAAGGCCGGCCCGTGGAAAAAAAGTCAAAACGGGCGCGATAATTGTCGACGTATTAAAAACTCTGGAAAAAATAACACAGAATGAAGATGGTTGCAGTTTGCAACTTCAAAAGGACTCGTTCAGCCAGTGGCATCAGAGCAGACTGTGCACCGCAATGTCCCCTTACTGGTTTACGGACTACATGAAGTTTCTTCTATGGTCCTACGAATGGCCACAGAACAGACGGTTAAATAACGGCGTGGCGCGGCTCCAAATCCCGATGGGGAGGGTGAGAGCTTTCTGACTGAAACGCTTGGAGGGGGAGGAACTAAGGGGTGGTGAGTCAATTACAGTGTGGCACAAGTTTAAAATATAAAATCACAGTAGTCATGAGCCGCTATTTAGACGAGGGAGCTTAGGTGGGAGCACCAAATGAGGCGATTCAGAGGCCCTGATTTCAAATAGCCGTGGTCGCAACCAGGGTCAAGCGAGGCGTTGAGGAAAATTTGGAAATACGACCCCCCCCCCCCACCACCCTCCGCCGGAGGCCGAAGTCCATGAAACAACCCTCTTCAAAAGCCGAACTATGAAAAGGTTGAAAAGCTTGTTTAATTCTCCCCAAAACTGCTCATAAAAAAGCCCTGCTACCCCACCGCCCACAAAAAAATTCGTTTAAGAAGTACAAAAGTGAAAAAGTCAAAGAATAATCATTATTGATGAGTCCTACCAAACGAGCAAACGAGAAACAGACCAGAAAACGACAAACTAGCCACTAAAAATGGCATACCCAACATCTGTTCTTCATTTATTTCCTCCACAAGACTTACCAAATTCTAGTACTACACAGATTGTGGTTCTCAATTTGCACGTAGCCCTTCAGTTGAAAGAAGCTTTTTAACCGCCTTCGCCAGCTGTGTGTTGACTGGACTTTGGCGTTGACCGTGGAGCAGCTTATTTACTATTGAAATTTGAACAAATATTCAAATGATTATAACTTTCTTCAAATATGACGAATTTTCAATCTGAAAGCAGATTTGGAGTTTTGTGAAGAGCTTTTTCTAATCAGTACTGAAATTACAAAAAGTTATAAGAAATAACAAATTTAGATCAAATTAACGAGGAAAATTCGAGATGAGCACGAGTTTTTACACTTTCCGAAGCAACAACTTGCTTCATTTTCGTCAAATTCGAAAAGTTAATATGGCAGACAAAACTAGAAGATTTTCTCTACCAAACCGTTGCTAAAGCAGCTCTATACGTCCAGTATTCAAAAAATGGCCACGTTGAGGATTTTCGCAAAATTAACGAGGAAAATTTGTGATGAGTGCGAGTTTTTTTACTTCCTAAAGCCATAACTCCGTTCAAACTCATCCAATCCGAAAAGTAAATACGCCATCATAAACTAGAAGATTTGCTCTATCAAATGCTTACTAGAACTGCTCCAAACGTCCAGTATTAAAAAAACGGCTACGTTGAGGATTTTCGCACGAGTACCGCCGAAAGGTACTTTTTCGCTACATTGGCACTATTTCAACGGCTGTATATCCTTTTAAGGGCGATTATGTACTAAAGTAAGAGCAGATTTGGAATCACTGCTTTTCTCTTTCTAAGAAAAGTGATTGATCAGCGTTTCTCAACTTTAAAGGTTACATGTTTATAAATTTAACCCTGAAGAGTCCGTTAACGCAATGTTGAATGGTGTACACCTCCCTGTAAATGCGCACGGACACTTTCAGAATTCTCTCGATTGTTCCTGAATTGAGGTTGTTTGTCCAAGGAGCCGTAGTTGAAGCGCGCGCAACAACTAGACCCTTTCTCGGATGCGCCGTGTACCTCACATCCCTTCAGATTCGGGGTCTTACTTGAAAGATGAAATATCTCTTGGAAAGCGTGCGAAATTCAGATTCTTTAACTTGTGTGGTGATAAAACACTGAAGTAACTAAGAATTACCGGACGCCTCAGAATCACGAAAATTTTGTGTGGGTGAAATATCATTTTCATTGGAAATCCTCTGGCCTGGCATCGACTCATCCTTGATATTTGTCTTCCGACGGTGATGATCCCACTGCATCAAAATGGCTCGATCTCTTCCACCCAGCGGGCCAATACGACCCCCCCCCTGCGACGTGTCGAGGATTCCTCAACGCACGCTTGACCCTGGTCCACGAATAAAAAATTCTGCAATTTTCTACAACAAATTTAGATAGCCCGCACTGAGTTGCCAATAAATCTACGAAACGTTTCGAATCAAAAAAGTCAACTTCGATCAACTTAATTTTTACTTTCTATTTATGACCGTTTCAAATTACGGTGCATAAAAGAAAAAAAAAGAGGATTAAAATCAAACAAGAGTGACCGTAACCACAAAGTTCGAAATAAAAGGAGGCTGTAACATATCAAATATTAACCTCATAGACATTAGGGAGCATCTACGAAGTTCTCATTCTGAAAAAGGAAAACATACAACAGTTAAAATTCGCATCGCAATAATTGGGCAAATAATTTACGAGTGACGGGATGATTGCGAGAGCTGGGACCGAGGTGAGGAGGAGTGTGGAGTCGAGACGAGAAACCCTCATTTCCCATGACAAATGCAAGTGAGAACGGAACACCCAGGTTACACTGGACGTTAGAGAGTGCCGATACCGTAGGGCGCAAGTGCAAAAACACACAAAAAGAGGCGAAGTACAAAGATAGAGGTGCTGCGGTGTTACCCATAACCGCCACTGACAAGTACAAGTTGAAGACATATCGCAAATAATTAAAACGAGCGTGGTAATGTACAACGTACGAAGAAAGCAAACGCGACGCATGCACGATGCAGCCTGTACAGCACTTGGACTGAGATCCGGCCTAGGTCAATGCTGCATCAATCGACGCATGATCACAGGAGGAATTAAGCTAAAACTGACAGAGATTCTCAGCACGACGGCGACGATGACCGCGAAGGCAGCGACGACGATCATACTACCAAGACAAAAACACACACTGACACACAAACAGAGCAGAAATTATGATGAATGAATAAATATGATGCAAACACAATACATATACATTCAGCCTTGCGAAACTAGATGATAACCACTTTGAAAGAGGCAATAATGAATCAAATTTACAAACTTCTAGCTACTCATCTACATGCACATAAAGGTGATTGGAACGCGTGAACAAAATTACTAGTAACGCACCACCAACAATCAACTAGCATACTACCAACACCCGGCTGAAAAATGATATCCGGCGAGTCCATCACGAACACGTCATGCTCATAACCCTATCGAGTGAAGTTGTTCAAAGGGTGAGGAGGCGGAGGTGCACGTTGATGACTCGTTGGTATCACTGCGTACTGCGCCATGATCGGTATGTGATCTGACGGCACGTGAGGATGCGGAAATCCTGAAATGCGCTCACTTAAGGATCAACAACAAAAGTATCGCCTTGATGCATACCAATGATCTTGTTTTGTGCCACCCAATTCGAATCGAAAGCGCCAAGGAAACCAAGCCGTGCCAAAGATTGAGGCGTCGAAAATATATAGTCAATCATTCCCTTGAAGTCTAGTCTGAAAAATTGAAGCCATATTGGATAAGAAAGCAAGCAAAAACGAAATTCCGTGTTTTCCAATTATACGCACGTGTAATTCGTGAATGGTATATTGCTCAGTTCGACAGCGGAAGTCGAGCCGGAGTGAATGGGTGAAACAGTTCGGATCGCGAACGCCAGAAGAAAACATTTCCAAGCAACTATCGTCTCGAAATCCTTTCAGCTCCGAATGAGTCCGCGACAATTGTCCTCGAGAGAGGAATTCAAAGACTCCTAAAAACACTCTTATAGACAAGAAATTCGTGGCATATCCCTCAGGAAATGATGGGGATTTTGAAAGCATCCGCTTTATTGACTCATTAGATCCAAGACCAAGGTGGCTACATAATTACTAGGCAACCTAGGCTGTGGTTGCGCAGCATAAATTCGAAGAATCATTGGTAACCCCTCAATCTTGTCAAATGCGCCTGTTTCCATATAACTGTGGGAGGTGCTGTCGTTCGAAACTAAAAACCATGTCGAAAAGGAAATAAACAGGAAACAATAGACGACCATTCGCAATAAATTTTTTCTAGAGTAAGTTTCATCTTTCTTCCGATAAAAAAGAGCCGTGAACATGGTTTTACTCCTTCACTAATGAAAACATTCCGAGCAAAAGGTGGAGAAGGATTGACACAACTTTTTGCCCAAAGTCAAACAAAGGATGCGTTTGCGGAAGAACTCGTCCATATTTCAGTTTACCAGTCCTAATGTCCAATCGCAGAGGAATACCCCACGAACAGCGTTAGAAGTCTTTCAGATCCATAAGAGGCGGTTTTCTTAGTCAACCATTGAAAGTCTCTCTAAATTGGACTACTGCATAAGGCCGAAGTTTCGTGCTGGCATTACTGTTCCCTAAATACAAGGATTGGTAAAAAAAAGAAATAAAGCAGACTGGAAACCTGTATGTATGAATGTAAAGGGTATAAATCAAACACATTGTACCTGAATCGGGAAGCGAATTCAAATCACCGCATATAAGCACAGGCGTTTGCTGGGGTGTTATTCGAAATTGCTCAGCGACCTGAAATATGTACAATGAAATAATACCATTACTAATTCAACGAAACCACACTCACTGATCAACGCCTAGAAGATACTAGGAGACATGAAGCGCAAAATTTGAAGCGTCTGGCATTTTGAGAGACCTGCAGATCATATGAGCCGCAGTCTACCGACCGCGTAGGACCTCGCACCCGCAATTCGACTGCAGACTTTCCCGTCTCTTTAGATTCCTTTCTAATGATGTATTAGACTTCTCAGTTACACGAAAATTTTTTTTTTTTTTTACTCGACAGCGAGGAAGTTTCTTGTTTACCTCGTTGAATAAGCTTCTTAACGTGTTTTTTTTTGCGGGGAAGGAAGATCGCAGAACGGAAGACCTGGGCAGGGTGGATGTCTTAACCTTTTCCACAACGGAAGGCTTTCCCCCGCCCCCCCCCCCCGAAAAACCAAGCAATTTGTATCATTTCAATGGATTTTGTAGATATATAACCCCCCAAAAAAAGAAAAACCGGGGAAAACGGATAAATGCAAAATATACACACAACACCACTGTTAAACGTACCTCCTCAAGAAGTTTATACAGCTCGTGCGCCAGCATCATAGTCTGAACCAGCTTGACGTCGCAAAGTTCAGGATCCCAATGGATATGAGCAGTGCAAACAACAAGCGGTGAACCAACGACATTGTCTGCTGCAGCCATCGTCATGCGTCCTTAAAACATTGGTAAGGTACGCCTTTTTTGATAGAAGCAATTCAAATAAAGAAAAGTTGGATTAGAAATTACGCGATCTCGGATATGTGTAGTGGATGCCAAATATACTCACTGTTATTGTAGACGTTCTCCTTGATCCGGAGAACAGCACACAGCGCGATGTTATCTCGAGGCATAACCCGGTTGAGCATATGCTCCGATGAGGCGGCTTTCTTCACAACAATTTGCGTAAACTCTATGAGGTGCTCTCGCTCAATCTCAAACCTGACAAAGTTATTGTTATCAAACCTTAGCCTTATTATTATTATGTATATATTACTGATTATGGCTAAGCAATTGTTCGGATTGCTTGACATATAGGGCTGTTTGACCCTTACGAGTGAAAAGCAGTTCCGAGTTTCACGCTGCAAAAATAAAATCAACTTACTTTTCCGATTTCCAGAAGATTGCACAGCCATCCACGTACTTTCGATCTTCTTCATTCATGGTCTTTGCGCGAGATTTTGGAGAAAAAATCCCTGTGTACCCTAACACTTTCAATTCCGGTTGAAACAATAGACGAAATTGTTCCGTTTCGACTTCCTGAAAGGAATGCAATCAATCCAGTGATCAAACTGCAGTAGGTAAAGCAGGCCAAGTCATTTTCTCGGTAGGAGTCACGACAAAGTAATCACGTTTTTCAATGTCGAAGAATTAATATTTGCTTATTTGAAGAAAATTAATCAGAAATCAATTGAAGGGGAAGGATTTGGCGGAACTTCTTAGAAAACGCTTCGTGGTAGGGTCTTGGCATGGCTTTGGCCTTCCTTGCGCATTTTACTCCACCTCCACCCATCCCCCCTCACAACCATTGGTCCTTTAGGGTGAGACACTAGGGCCGCACGTCACCCCATCACGCTGGCGTTAAACGCTCGGACAACGAGAGATGGTTTTCTTGAACCAAAAGCGTAGTTAAGTTTGACCCTCCTCTTTCGAAAAATATCCTCACGGAGCGAACAAGAATTTTAAAAGCAAAATTGGAATTGAAAACATATTCCGTTCAGATTTCGCAAGTGAAAGCATTGAAAGAGCTCTTCCGTTTGTTTTGAGGAACATGAATATTTCTTTCTATTATTAAGTGTTAAGAGTAAAACCCCCAATACACCTTAACAAGCTGAAGCAAGAATGCTCAAAACCGGAATAATGTGATAAAGATCTCAGGAAGCTATATAGCTGCCACTCAGGATCGGCTCTCTCGCGAAATTGCAACCCTTGTTTTCGCAGAAACTCTTCCATTCTTGGATACTAGCGCGACACGCTTCGTCGCAGTTGCAATGAAGGACAACGTTACTTGTGATGAAAGTACAAAGAGCCATCCGTGTCGAACAAAATTACGCCATGCATGCATTGTAAAAAAATACCTGTATGCTATACGAAGTTATCCTCGTAATTTCGAATTTCTTTCATAATAGACATCTTTCGGTACTCCCAATTGAGAGCCCATGATGGGCAGTAGGAATATTGGTTGACAGTGGCATATTTATCACATAGCACGTTGTAGCACAGCACAGTAAAAGTAGCTGAAAATATTATTCTAAGATTAGACCGTCGAACAACAAAGAGACAAAAGTCCAAACTTCGTATAGCATACATTATACACCACCAGCATAACCGGTGACTCTACAACGACGAAAAATTTGTAAGAAATTAGCTGGCAAAAAAACTTGGTGTGAAACAAGCTACATTGCCGGCACACAGGATCGACTTTTTCGAAAAATTGATTCCTATTATCATTTCTTCTACCCACCGCTTCAACGTAATACACCACTTCTGGAAGGACATAAGTGGCGAGAGACAACTGAATTCGCGTTGCTTCCCCACCCCCTTACATTTCCTTCTTACTCAGATGAGAGCGCAAATAATCATAAATACGTTAACAGTTCATGCAGAACTGCTAATTAAACACGACAATTAATTTTCTTATTAGCGAACCTTTTTGTCCAAAATTGTCTAATCAAATGATTAGGGTTGGTATTCATTCAGTTTCCGCACAACAAAATCGCCCTTTTCCTAGTAAACTTCAAAATCACCACACGTGGAATACCTCAAAACCTCTTTGTTAGACTTCCTCTTTGTGAAATTCCATCCATTTCGAGTTGTCGTTAACATCATGCTCCCTACTAGATTAATTAGTAGGAGTGCACTGGCCCTCTAAGCCCGCTGAATGTTTCTTGTTTCACACCTTAAGAGCGGACCTGTAAAGATTGAACGCATTTTACGTTGAAATATAAGAACCATAGACCGTGAGCAAGATCATGATTTTGAATGCTCCCGAACGGATGATTTTCAATTTTTTGACGATGTACTATTGCATATGCCATCTGCTTACGTTGCTGATTACGAGTAGTCTGATAAAAACGCGGCTAGCAATAAAGCCGGTTTTGTCATGTTGCTCGCGATTGTGGACCCCGCTCTTACAGTGTTTAGCCATTAGCTGTCCGCGAAAACCGGCCCCGATAGAACGCGCAACTTACAATCGTGTCGCTTCCCACCAGGCATGATCTATTGCGAAAAATGAATGAGACTGATATAATGTGTCATTCGTTAGATGAAGCAATGAAGACACTGCGAAAATCGTAAATCCCTACGACAACTCGACATTCCACACAACTGGCAGATGCCGGATTCAAGACCCGTTGGAAATGCAAAATGAAAACCAGCCTCGTAAATGTAACAGCAAACGAAGAAATCCAAGAATCTAATAGAATAACAGGAAAATGTGAACGACAAAAACGAAGTCGTTACCTATAGGTCGGTCGGGATCTGCGTGTCGGATCATCACCCATTCCCGCTCAGGCGGCGGTGCGGTGTTAACTTAACAAAAGTTGTTACTGTACCATTCCATTGACATTCTCAATACATAATACGAAATCTATGTTTAAAAAAATATTTCATCCTTAACACCACACTGGTATACAGCGACATGGCCTTAGATTGATCCTGAAGCGTCGACTACCTTAATGATGACTAGAAACACTACGTATAATTCTTCATAATGATTCGATCAGTGAGCGCACTTTCTGAAAAGAAAAACAGACGCACGCGTCGAGGGATGATGGGTAATGGGTGCGCGAACACTAAATTTATTTTTTAAGAGAGAAAGTTTCTTGCAAATCTAAGGCATATTGCACACACTCGAGAAACCGAAATAATCGAAAAAAAAAAAAACTTCGGGTGCTCAGGATGTTGAAGGGAGCACCAGGCGCGCACCGCTCGCTGCTTCCCCAGTGCTCTCTTCGAGTGTGATGGCATTCAGCCTTAGCCTGAGCAGGGGTGCGAGTGGTTTTTAAACAGTATGATTTGTGATTTTTCAAGGCCAATGCGCTAGAGGAGCACCAGGAAGACCACTGCGAGGTCGCGTAGCCTTCCCAACCCATTAGCACCAGTCTTCTCTCTCTCAATGAACCATATCAACTGAGAGCGTGTTTGTTGCAAATTTAAAACAATACGAAACGAAATTCCAATCAAATTCGAGCCAGCAGACTGTTGACAAGACAAGATCAGAGCTGCGTAAACTTTGAAAATCATCTTCCGAAGCAGATTTTTCATGGGCAATTCGCGCATGAATTTAGGGAATGCTGCTCAGAAAAATTGATGAACATGAGAATCTACTAAAACAAGCGAACAAAACAAAGAAAGGAACCATAGATAAATGTAAGCAAGATGCTCACCACAACAAAGGCCGCGTCAACGAAAAATTATTCAAAAACGCAAGTGACTGATTCATCATTACACATCACAACAGACATTATATTATTTCCGAAAAGATCACTCTTCACGTGTTTTCTCTTCATATGTTTTCCCACAAAAATTAGGGAAAAAGCGATTGGCTTCAGTCCACAAACATTCTGATTTGTGAACGAAAGTAGATATTCTTCGCGTCTTTGTAGATTGATTCTCACTTCACCCGTTTAAAACAACATGATGCCGCCTTAAGTGTAAAAAAACCATACTCGTCGCACGATGGAGAACTTACCAAAAAATCACTTCGCCTTGCCTATTCACGGCTGCACACCAGCATCGAGGACTCGTGTAGTGCCGCAGATGACTTCAAGAACCTTCTGTAGCCAACAACTGCTTTGATGTCCATCTTGGAATGTGAAAACAAGTTCCGTTTCCAACCAATGAAAGAAGTCGCCTAGACTCTGAGCGACGCGCGGCTGACGTTTCGAAGTCTTTCTGTCTCTTGAATGCGATGATCGGCCAATTGATGTTTGACTGTGGGGCGATTCTGAAGCAACTCGACATACCGAGAAACTTGCACGAGTTGCGTACTCGATAGAAGCAGCACTCATAAAAAAAGAAGCCTCGAACGACGTTACAGAGCAATGCTCGACTCCATCCCTCCAGTAAGGCTGTGGTATCCAATGTGATATGGAATTGCAGAGATGCTCAGCGTGAGGCGTTTCCCGATGCTTGCAGTTAGTTCAACTGCGCTACTGGATAGGTCGAGATCGTCAAACATGCAAGATTCTTCAGGAGAGTCAAGAAATCCCGAGCGTGCTGCAAAAAGTCGTTGATTATATCTTCGTTGCTGCAGTTCCGCCCACCTTTTGGCCCGTCGAGCGAAGCGCTTTCCCGTTCCTCTTCCTGAGCAAGCGTTTCTGCTCGCTCCGTTCACATTTTGTTCCAAAAACGGATCTCCTCTTTCCGAACATTGATTAGAGACTCCATCGGACATAATATGTATGACGGACGATTTTAGCACATTACTGACGAGTTGATGCAGAAATATACCAATTCAGATGGGAAGGATTATCAGACGAAGGCTCGTAAGAAGCTAAGGCTACGACTGAACTGCGTAGGTTATCGCACCCCCATAGGCGGAACAGGGCGTGCATGTGAGTGCGTTCGCGATGGATGATCCAACGTGCGAGACGGACGAGCAAGCGAAAGTTTGAGGACACCCAAGAAACGATGCGATTCCATTAAAAAATTTTCCAAAAAATAACAGAATTCAAGCAAATGCGAGGCTATATGAGACCTCAGAATATTCACAAGCAGCGAGTTGAAACGGAAACACACGCGGAATGGAACAATGTAAGATTTCGGAGTTAAGAAGCAAAGCAAGTCTGAACATGGACAGTACTTACTGAAGAACGGGAACCGGAGACCAAGATATAGTCAGGGACAAGACAAGAACTGGTATACTTGAGCCCTCATCTTCTACGACTATGTAAGCGAAGTTCTTGCCGTTTTCCATACTTCAGATTTCAAGACATAAATTGGAACAAATGCATACATTATACGCATATTATTACGAGTTATTCGGGTTCTGGGCCGTTTCTCATGGTTCTTCCTTCTTTCGTGTACCACTCACCATCCCTAGGTTAATTTGAAATGGGTTGCTTTTTCATCGTGAATTCGTCCTTTAAGTGGTTCCAAAATTAATTTGGACGTGGTTGTTTCAGTAAAAACACATATCTTCCCATACGAATAGGTTTGTATTCACTTCTGTTATTCCTTTTTATCAACATGTCTACGTTATTGAAAAGAAAACGAGGAATGAACTGAACAGACATATCCGTAAGGTCTGGAAAACCTCTGCCAAACTAAAGAATATTTGGCCTTTCTGTGAGCCATGTGGTTTTTAAGTATGCTAATGTATGACCTATAGAATGAGTACAAAGACCTTAGGAATAAGTCGCACAAGCGCAAGAAAAAGGGATGACTTGGGTGGGACGCGTTACCGCGTCACAATGTCCCACGAGGTGCGCAAAGTGGGACGCGTTACCGCGTCACGCTGTCGTCAACGTGTTAAAACGAACGCAAACGTTGCGTTAGAGTCGAGATAAACATATTTAAACTTCAAGGTCCGGTAAGAACTTTACTTAAAACCTAATTCTTCACTATCATCTACCACGCCTTTCACTCCAGAGCCGCATCTAATGGTAAGAAAGGTTGGCATTTTGGAGCTCTCCTAAGGTCACTGGAATTCAGCGATCTCCTTTAGATACTTGTAGAGGGCAACTACCTCATAGACACTTTCCCCATGCACATCACCCTGAATAGGAGACATCATCATGGAGATAGTAATAAGTCGTGGCAGAGCAAATCAAATTTGGGAAAATTGTTGAGACGAGGCGACACTTCAACAAAAAACTTTGAAAACCTTGAAACAGGGAGCGAACAACGAGCCGTAGCTCTGGTCAGGTAGAACTCGTGCTCTTTGAATAAAAAGTTAATGAAGCTGCGCCGAGTTCAACATCGTGACAGGAAACACAACTCACTTGCTAAATGATCGTGAAGGAAATGCAGTAATTTGTGTGATCCATTGCTTTCGTGATAAATTTTATTAATTTCAGGAGACAAAGGGTTTCCTTGTAATCCTGAAGTGACTGAAGTATAATATAGGAAATCACAACTTGAAGGAAAGACAACTGAATTACACATCAAAACATCCAATCGGTTTTTGTCAGTAAGGTCAACATGAACACTGTCAAGGGAAAGGTTGTGGATTACAGTGTTGTTTTATGAAAGAAAAAAAAAGCGAAAGAAGGGTGGAAGAAATACTTCGTGTCGTGAGTTAAACCAGTGCGTGATAGGGAGAATAGTAGAGATTAGGGTTGTACTTCAAAGAAATAGAAACCACGAGAAACTTTGATCCACAATAAAAAAAACACCTACCCAATGTTTGTATTCTGAAAAGCTTTCCAAGTTCGTATGGCAGAACTCGGAGCTGGTTATGGTTAAGATAGAGGTGACACAAAGATATCATATCTCCAAGCTCTGCAGGAAGGCTCCTTAGCTTGTTGTGAGATAGATCCAACATTGTCAAATTCGTTAACTAAACAGAAATATCATAAATATAATATAAAAAAATACAATCACCATATCAAGCTGGCACAATGCACATATCAATAGAAAGAGGCTAGTAAAAGAATAGCGACCTACCTGTGATATTTCAGGTGGAACACGCGTCAACTGATTGCCATTGAGAAATAGTGCGGATAAGTGACTCACTTGCCATAATGCATTTGATAGGTTACGAACTCTACCTGAACAAAAATGTTGAGCAACTGAACCGTAGCTTGATTATCTGCCCCCTAAACTATTGTTATCTGCCCCCTCAACTATTGAAAACAGTCAT
>MU869298.1:0-12177 GCA_036418205.1 Ostertagia ostertagi | reverse complement strand
TTCGAGTCCCGTCTGGGCGAAAGTTTTGCTCCAACCCAGCATTCTTGTGAAAGGCGAACTGCGGCCAAAAACAGCAGTTACAAACAAAACAAGCTTCCAGAAAGGTTCGTGTAAAACGGCATGAAGGATTACACTGTTCAGGACGAAAGATGGTATTCTGCCTTAACTTTACGAACACATATTTTTTGATACGGAACATTAAAATGGATGTTTGCGCTCAATTCAAAAGATTGCGTGTGGATTCCAATTCTGCTTTAGTTTTTGTACAAGTTTTATATGCATGTGTGAAAAAAGCTGTGGCTGTTGAAAGTGCGACAGCGCGACAAAAAAATACTCCCCTAGGCTACTCGAGCAGAAATCCTCAACGAGGTTACTTTTGATATTCTTGTTATCATGGTTGAATGATAAAATAAAAGAGCACACTTTATTTTACAACGCCTACTCTTTCTCTGGGTAAATGATAAAAGCTATCCGAGGAGATTACAGCTGAGATTGTACACACCCACACTTTAAAAAATTTGCCTCATTAATTCACGGTGGGATTCGTCTCTCATTGTGATCATATTTAGACTTTTCAGAGAGTCGAGAATGTTTAAAGACATATTTCAGAATTTGTATACGTCTTTCCGAAGAAGGATATGGGAGTTTGAAAATGACCGCAATTTTCCACTACTTCTACTTTGCTAGAGCTTATAATGCATCCCATTATAAGCATTATTCAATGACGCAATGCAACAGCAATAATATTTTCTCATTTGACATACTTAAGCAGAAAGATTGGTAGATAGCGAACCTCACTCGGCTGCGGGAGCGGTATGCACAACCTTCACCTGGTACTGCGCATTCAAAAATTTTCCTTGACGCCACGCTTGATCCTCCCATTAACACGTTGACGACAGCTGACGCGCATGCGCGTCAAGAATTTTGCACCGCATCGGACATTCTGACGCGCATGCGCGTCAGAACTATGTCATTCATTTTTATTGTGCTTGCGCTCCTTCTTCTCGAGTTTTTTGTATTCATTCTATAGATAATACATTAGCATAACTATAAACCACATGGCAGCCAGAGTGGTCAAATATCCCTTGATTTAGCAAAGATTTTCTGAACGCAAAACTTTCATTTCAATTCTTTCCTAGTATTCCTTTCACTGTCGTAAACATTCATGAAAGATTGTAGAAGCAGTTAATACAAAACTCTGTGAGTTTCAAGATATTTGTATTTGATGGAAGAACTTAGGTATAAATGCTTTTAACTTCATTCGCAGCGAAAGTGATGTTTTTTGCTTCTTCGTGGTCATTATGCGTTCTTCTAAACAAAAATCTACTGCTATTTATATAGTTAACCTTTATGCTTTCATCCTTGCCGAAATAATTCTATGAGATTCAAGTTGTTGTGCATTTTAAACAAAAAATAAGCGGAAGTAAGGTGAGGACGGCGCGCTCGCAAAATCGCTCCTGTCCCACGCGGTGCAAAATGCCAAAACACGCGATGTCGTCAACGTGTTAAACCGTTCACATTACTCGAGATTCAACTTTGGTCGATCCACTCATTTCCAAAATTTTTGAAATTTCAATTTCTTTCCTTACCGCGAATTTGGTCAAAGTCCCAAATGGAAAGCTGTTTACAACAAAAGAGGCAAAGGAAGGTTACCGCAATAACGCTGAGCAAAGAAAAAAAACTAATATCTGGAATGGTACTCAAGTGAAGTGGTGCCATAAGCTTCCTTCGAGCCAAGTTCCGCTGTGTCCAGGCATCAGCTGCATGATGACATTACTTAGGCTGGTGTCAGAGTCCGCGATCCGTCGCAGGTTTCGCTGATTTTCGCGATTTGCGCGATTCACGCGACGGATCGCAAAAATTGCAAGTGTGTGAACATTTGAAACACTGAATATGAAACAAGTGGAATCATGAGCAGTCGTCATTCAGCCATCACTATCAAGCAGAAGTGGCGGCAGGATTGGAGAACACCTTGCAGTATTGATCGGGCACTTGTGATTTCCGTGACCCGTCGCGTGAATCGCGCAAAATCGCGAAAATCAGCGAAACCTGCGACGGATCGCGGACTCTGACATCAGCCTTACTAGAATCCATCACAAGGGCAAAGTGATGAGCTGAAGAGGTTGACCCAGCAAAGAAGGAACAAATCAATTGTGAACTAACAATTTGCATCATGTCCAATTCATAAGCATTTGATATCACCCACCGAAAGCAATACTCATAAATAGATGCTATGCTGTCCTAAGTATTAGAGTATGAGCAAAAAATAAACCCGCCGTTTGATTTCATCACTAAGTTTATTGTAAAAAACACCAAAACAAACAACAATAACAAGGCAACAACAAAGGTTCTCGAACAGTCTTTTCTGCAATCATGCTTTCACCCCAGGCTTCATTGATTCTACAAGCAGATGCAGAACAATTCACTTTCGAGCTCAACATGCACTCATGTAGCCTGAGCAATCTTTCTTTTGCTCGCCGTGTAACTTCGTATAGCATACATTATACAAATGTTGTACATCAAAACGCACAAGGGATTGCGCGCTTCCAGAAGACATCGCAATCTTTGGAAATAATCAGGAAAAATTAAAAAGCCATCAGCTTGGGAAAACGGCGGATAATTCGTGCTCAACTTAAATATTTCACCAGTACCATTGAGGCGGAACGCATCGTTTTGTACTCCTTCTGACTAGTAAAGGACGCCATTCGTTACGGGTCCCACTGCCTCCTGCTACAGTGAACCCTTCAATGTGGAGCGGGGAATCCGTGAGCCAGGGGCAGTGTCGCCAGTCTAGGGGGGTGGGGGGTGAGGGCAGACACTTGACATGCGTGAGAAGCTGGAATGTTCGAATTCAACCGCGATCACATGGGATCCCCGCGGGTTAAGGCAGTGGGTCCCGCAACGAATGGCGCCCTATACTAGTCAGTAGGAGTACAAAATGATCACTCGGATGGGCCCGCACTAGCTCGAAGTTGAGGGAAGCAGAAACCCACATAAAAAGTTTAAGCTGGCGATGAAGCACAGTGGTTTTCTTGTAAGGTCCAGGAAAAGCGTTTGTTCACACATCCTGCATACCGATTTCAGTTGCATAGTCACCGCAGAACCACACAACCGACACAAAACTTTACAAGACATAATAATTCCAAGCTTATAACTCTTAGGCGTAGCGGCGAGAGCAGACGTACATAGAAAAGAGTAGAGCAAGTGTTAGATTTAGTTCAAAGACTTCAGCCGAGCTCTAACAAAATTTTGGGCTTGAATAGCTTATGGTGTGTTCATAGTTTGCGACCTTTTGCAATTCGGATGTGGAGTAATTGCGCACGCGTCGTGTGGTCGCATTAGCATACGTACCTACTCCACAGTCGAACTGCAAACGAAGTGCAAGGCACCACAAAATATGACCTCACCCTTAGGAATGTCACAGTATGTCTTGAGCTCTGAAAATGAATCCGAGTTGGAGACAATTCATTCTGGACATTGTGATATGGTAGCATTACAAGACAGCCTACTGTACACGTTATGAAACTTCAGGGCCACCATGATAAGAGCCAGGTTCTGATAAAGGTCATATATTGGAAGAACAATAGAATGCTGAGTTAAGGGCAAAATAGTTTAAGTGGTAGTGGTTTTAGAGCACAAAATAGGGGAACATATGGAAAAACAGTGAATGTAAGATGAAAAATTACCGTGAATTTCGAGCTCAGTCCAACGTGTCGTCTTTCCTTGATTTATTTCATCCTCGGATAAAATCCGATGAACTCTGCTCATGCCATTAGTTAATACTTTCTTCCCATCATTGTTTTCAACTTTTGTCAGAGGAAGTCCCGCACCCCCTCCCTGTTTGTCCTTATATTCTCCACTTCCGTTTAATTCCCCGTTTTGCATAGTCTGAAACATTTCATAGAAAAATGAGGTAGCTGAAGCAAGAAAGTGGGGTGATATGAAATAAGCGACTACATAAACTGACAGCAAAAAAAGAAGATGAAGAAAAAATTGATTCAATGGGGTTAATGGACCCGATAAAACTGGTTCTGAATCTACGTGTACCACTAGATAGAATGGATACAATTTCGTTTTGAGCTCAACATGATGCAATACAGAGCAAAGATAACTGAAAAACTAATAAAGGCTCTATCAGGCTGCAAACTTAGCTGTAGATCAGAGATATGTTTTGTCGATAAAACCGTGTGATAAACAAAACAATCATGCTTTAGTTTAAAAAGATGACCGACCACATTTGCGAGAGCCTCGGGGTCGCGCGCGGCCGCGTTGCGGTGACTGCGTATCTAAGTATACGGTATTCACGGTTTCCTTCGCAACGGTGTCATGGAAGGATTGCTGTCGCGACCGGCATGAAATCATCAACAGGAATTCGTTGATTTGTAGTCATAGCGAAGCTGGAGAGAAATCTCTCCCATTCCCGAGTATCCTCCGTACCGCCACTCGCCTTGAATGTGGTGACTAAGCACGTTTTATTGGACTGTTTTCCTTCGGCTTACTCTTCTAGTTTATTTTTTGAAAATTTGGCGAGAGTTTCATTCTACTGAAGCAGCTGTGTGTCCTCTTCATTTTCAGTTATACCATCGTCGCATTGTGAGCATCGTTTCCTCCTCTGCCATAACCGATTAATCCAGTTTTTCAGGCGTGACTCGCATTATTGGATGGCTAACCCATCCAATGTTATACCCCAGAAAGTGGGGTTTCCTCAGGCATTCGGCAGTACTCCTTATCAACACACAGCACAATTTTCACAATTCGGACAGTCGCAGCCTTCTATCCCGAATCCACGAATGTGAGCTTTTATGACATAAATCTTCTGATTTTTCATTGCAAGGTCTGGGCTCGGCTCCACTGAAGTAGTCGCTCCTATAGAAAGAGGTACTATGTGATCTGCCACTGCGAGGTCGCGCCTTCTTCTAAGAAGCTAGGCGCTGAGGGATGTCAGACTCGGCGATTGTGCATACGCGACAGCGACAGTGGGGGTGTGGTTCACTAGGACAGAAAGCGGCTTTTCGCCAAAACTTTTTCGCTGCGGGAACCTTAGGTCCACCACTGATCGTGGGCGGTATTCAATCCTTCCCCCAGGGGATGTACGGGTGTGGGTACTTAGGACAGAACGCGACTTTTTCGCTCTTCGCAACGCGACATCGCGCGGCAGGCTGGCGCTCCCGCAGCGAAAAAAGCTACGGTATGGAAGAACGCGCGATTGGAGCAGCTTTTTTGCATGCGTGAATTTGTAAGTTTCTGATTTATTGCTTGCCCACGCTCACACTCATTGTATTGAGACATGCGGTGAATCACCAATTCTCTCTCATCAATGGAAATGTTTTGTGAATTACACGATTCCGAGCGATGCCGTTAAAGTGGTATTCTAGAATTCTAGAACACTTCAAATTATTGGTGAACGAGGTAATTACACACTCATCGGCCTAGGTAATACTCTATATATCATAGCAAACTCTGACGAACTGATCCTTTGTCGTGAGTCTCATCGAACGTCCATCAACCACTCCTCTTCCAGGGTCTACCATCCATCCTCTGCAAAAAATAACCTACCTCCTCTCTTCACTGCTAGTTAGCGGTCCACTTCTGGTTACCATTTCCTCGTTCATTATCAAATCCATGGCTATTAAGCTTCAAACTCCTTGTCGCAATCAAAGCCGACACAAATATCGTGCTCCAATCGCGCGTTCTTCCATACCGTAGTTGTTTTCGCTGCGGGTGCGCCAGCCTGCCGCGCGATGTCGCGTTGCGAAGAGCGAAAAAGTCGCGTTCTGTCCTAAGTACCCACACCGGAGTATCCACTCTCTGATTTCATGCATCGTTGGAGGAGGGGCAAAAAAAGGATTGCGTTATAGGATTCAGATACCTTCTGTGTTCCGCCATGCGTGCAGATAGTTAGAGCAGCGCGACCCCTCAGGGGAAAGAGTGCTTCATCAGTGGAGGGTAGTAGCGCTGCTCTAACTGTCTGGCAGGTAGAAACACAGAGGTATGCTAGGTCCTATGACGCAACCCTTTTTTGTCCCCCCAGAGGATTGAATCAGAGAGGGGGATATATATCCCCTGGGGAAGGATTGAATACCGCCCAGGAGTCGGGACTTGAGGATCCCGCAGCGAAAAAAGTTCCGCGCTGCGAAACGCGAAATAGTCGTTTCTGTCCTAGTGAACTAAACCTTAGCAGTGGCAGTGTTCCCAACTTAAACCATACGGGTCAGTAACGACACGCCCCACTTGGCCATAGTGTAGCAAACGGCCAGAGTGCCGTTGCGATAGAGTAATCGCCAAGTTTTGACATCCACCTAAGGGCTTTAGTCAAATAATCAATTTTCATGAAAACTGTCAGGCTTGGCCCACCGTCGAAATCTTATGTTTGTCGAAATGTTGGTCTGCTATGTTTTCTCTACTCACAATTCTACCCTTTCCGCGAGTCACCTATTCTCGCATCACCGTGCTGCCGCCTAGTCTTATGTCGCAGACGAGAGCAAGAAAGCACTCGTATTCCACGATTTCTTTCTTTGCTTACTTCCGTATCCGTCGCTTCCTAACTTCTATATTGATAGTGGGATTACACAATCATTCAATATGATTTTGCCTTGAGCTCAAGTGATACCTGCTATGAATCCTTAAAATAGTCTTGGAGATCACATTAAGGTTTAAGGGACTTTACTGGGTGCTGCCTGGGACCTTCGTGGATGCTGATTTTTCGTACTACACAATGAACGCTACCTATCCTTTGTTGTCAATGGGTCTCTTGTGGGCGGTTCATCGAGTATTTCGAGCTAAGGAACATCTTCACTTCATGCCAACGAAGTCGATTTGCTTCCCAACGGAGCTATCTTAACATCAGATGCATACTAGCTCATATCTAGTACTTATTGAGCGGATCGACTCCTAGTTCGCACTTCTTATAAGAACTTATTCAGATCGGTGAACCACGGTCCATATAGAGTATGTCGTGGATGGGCCAGCAGAAAACCTCAACTTTGAAATCTCAGGGAAAATCCGAAGCTATGGTTTCATCTCTGGGTTTAGACGTACTGCGTTTGACCACAGCATTTGGGGCCATATGCTGAATATTAGGTGAGGGGACGGGGATGGGGAAATGTTGGGGAAGTTCGTCGCAGGACCCACAGGGCAACGGCCGCACCTTTGATTTTGCAGCTTTGTTTCCATTCTTTCATCGCTGCTTTCTGGTGTAAAGAAAGGTATCTACGTGCGAATATACAATCAGAAACAGTAAAAGGATGGAAACAAAGCTGCAAAATCAAAGGTGCGACCTTTTCCAGTGGGTCCTGCGACGAACCTCCCCAACATTCGCCAAACATTCCGTCCCCTACCCAACATTTAGCATACGGCCCTTGGACTAATTTTTGGGGCCTGGTTTGGTGGAGCTGATGTAATGCTAAGAACAGCAAGAACGGGAGGAGGGGGGGGGGGCAGTATAGTGTGGCTGGAGGGCGTTCTTAATCACCGCTCTTTTTTCTAAACAGTGTTCATTCGCTAAATTATGGCTCTTCCATCCCGCTTCCTTTCCTTTACGGGTATGCAGCAGTTGTCTATCAATTTTCATACGTACGCATCAGTCCATAAGGCTGTGTCAGAGTCCACCATCCGTCGCGTTTCGTAGACTTCGCGATTTGCGCGATTCACGCAATTTACGCGAAACCTGCGAGCGCGACGGGATCGCAAAAATTGCAAGTGTGTGAACATTTGAAACACTGAATATGAAACAAGTGGAATCATGAGCAGTCGTCATTCAGCCATCACTATCAAGCAGAAGGCGGCGGGATTGGAGAACACCTTGCAGTATTGATCGGGCACTTGTGATTTCCGTGACCCGTCGCGCGAAATCGCGCAAATCGCGAAAATCAGCGAAACCTGCGACGGATCGCGGACTCTGACACCAGCCTAACACCGTGAGAAAATGTGCGACCATCGTTTCAGTTCATAGCATGATCGCAAGAATAGTTGCCCGTCCATCAACGCTGTGTTACAGCTGCAATTCATCTAAGAACTCCACAATTCCCGTGCTAATCATAGAAGGGCTCGTAAGCATTGAAAAACGGACCGAATTTCATTTTCAGTGAAGCTCTCAAATCGAAAACAAATCATTGGCGTAGGCATCTTACTTTTCAGAAATGAAGCGCAGAGGAGTGCATTCCAAGCCCCACCAACGACATCGATACCGTCAGGAATTCCGCAATTTCCTACTATGCCCAATCAAACACCAAATTCACAGATGGTCAATGGCTTTCCGCCCAGTAGAAACGTAAGTCGTATTGTCCCATGAATTCATAATAAAAGTAATGTTGTAAATGCAACGTTCAAAATGTTGGAGCTCCAAAAATATGCGAGTAAATTAATCAGGAGTTTTGTAAGCTCAATACTGTTCTATCCCAAAGCGCTGACTTAATGTGTAACAAGCAATGTGATACTCATTCTCATGGTTTGTTACAGGCTCACATTGTATGTTACGCATTGGGTTTGAAATGTTGTCAAACCAAGTTGGGAGTAGTGCATCATCAGTGTGCTGCATCATAGCTCAAGCTGAGAAGCTACGCGCTAAAATTAGTTATTCTGACCGCTAGGAGGTTGCTCTTTAGAAATTGCTATTCGTTAATCTCGAAGTTTTGGGCATGTGCACAAACAATAACAACTCCGTGCTCATTGATGTTGCGTTAGTTGCATGGGAAGATGAGCGATTCTTCTTATAATTCACTTAAGCTAAATTAAGCATGTGCTGTTGTTAGTCCCTTTTGGGTTTGTTGGGTCCTACTCCCATCAAGAATGCGAACGCAGACCCAGAAGTGGTTATCATACTTGTTCGAATGTGATTTTAAACAGTCAAATGATTCGAGGAGCTAGCCGATTTTTTAGTGAGTGTCTTGATATCCAAGACAAATCCAGTGCCAATTGATCGACCGCGGAGGTGTACAGTTGGCTTTACTGGATACTTTTGGCGTCTCAGTTGTTGATAGGGCGCTTTCTGGCGTGATATGGCCACATATGATCTTTTGGACAATCCTAGACCCACTTTCAACTAGATTTACTCGTGGCAAATTTTAGTGTTCTGTAGGTAGGCGTTCTGGTCGCTACCCACTGGCACTGGCACTAATATGTGCACTGTAGTTGTGCTGAATCTATACTTTTCCAGGTTTCGGCATCGACTCCAAAAGTCGACTCCAACGGTCCATCCTCTGCACAGTACAATGGTCCATCGTCCGCCTTCAAACCGTATGACACAGCATTCGGCCAAGCTGCACCGATTCCCCCTTTTCCGGGACCATCCTTGGCGTTTCAGCCTCCTCCTAACCCCTTCGGTTCCGCTCACGGATTTCCACCTCCAGTTCAACAGGTACGTATCATAAGGATACTTTCAGTTCACTTTCAATTGACTTCAGTAGTAATCTATTAGGGATCTATTTTACTAGGGGGCATATCCTGGTGGAGAGCGCCCAACGCGTTCAAAACCAAAACAACATTGCCTTTCGTTAGAAACGTTTAGTATTAAGCGTTTGGAGAGAGGAGGATTCATCTGGCGTCCTTCCCACCTCCCCTCTAGGCTTAATTCCAAGGGGTTAGGCTCCCACCTCCAGAACTCCTTCCCTCCTAAGAAGTGCTCATATCGTGATCTCACAATCACTTCTTCGCGATATGCGGCATAAAACCTATACAACATACAATACACTCAAAGAAGTGTCTTAGGAATAAGTGTTACATTTGTAACTTCAGAAGACTCCCGCGTGGGCTTAGCGTGCGCAGATAAACAAGGTGCGCAGTACATCAGTGCGATGAGGAACTAATCACCAGTAGTGTAGGCCAACCTCTAGGCCTCTAATTTGCTGAGTACCACTTTATCTGACTAGGCGTCAGCGCTCTAGCTTCTTCTATAACCAAAAAAAACGCTGCGCCCATTTTGCTAGCATCGACGCTTGAATCCTTCCAAGCGCAAGGAAAAGCCGGCATCGCACTGCATTGGTGCACATCTAGCCACCTCTCATTCTCGTTCCAAACCGACAACAAATTCGACAAAGTCGTGCTCAATTAAGCGGTCTGTCAAATGCTCTTCATGACCCTACAGTGGATCAAACACTCAAACGTTTTGGATGTCGCTCCAGCAGCGGTATCAAGAACAGTTCATCACCAGTTCCCAACGAACTTGGGCGGCCTAATCCCCTTATAGTGTTAGTTTGTCAATCTTTTGCAGAAAAACTCTAGCCGTAATAATAGTTATTTGGATTCTAGTCGTGTTTTTTAAATAGTGGACAACAGCAGATTCGAAAATGGCATATCCATAATACTTTAACGCCACTGCGATTGCGATCTATTCCTTAGCTTATTCAATGGTCATCGTAACCATCATTCTATACCATATGATATGTCTACTTTCGCGGCCCACGGCTTTCACACATCTGTTGTCACAACCTCCCTTGCGTCATACACTCGGCCAACGTATCTCACGATCATTGATAATAGTGAGATAAAGTGATTATCAAATCGCTCCCTCCTGCGCACTTTCGCTGTTATCTATGTAACACATTAACACAATTGCAACTTATTGCAAACTAACACGTCTTTAGAAAAATTCAAGGCGATTGTCTGAACGATAACGGCCATCGAGAATCTGCCCCACCTGTGAACGGCATTCAGCGTTGGCTATTATCGTTCTTGTGACTGATAGCCATAGATTTGCCGCGTGAAACCCAAGTTTAAACTGGAGATTAACCTAGTCTCACTTGCGGCCACTGCATACAGTCCTGTCTTTTCATAGAAAAACTCATACAAAGGAGACGTGTTCCTTCTTGAAACAAAGAACCGCGACCAAGAATAGGCCGACACTTACCTGTCATATTCCCAATTCAATCTTACTTACTAAGCCATTTCACCGGAGCTGCTGTGTTTCACTTAAGTTCGCAATAGGCATGGTAGTATATGCCAAGACATTTTAAATTAGCTATCCCCTGCCTTGACGTAGTTTGCGGCCGCCTCAAACAGAAAACTCTTTTAGTTTGGCTTTGCCTAGTTTTCTTTGATGGATTTATGCAATGAGTCAGTGAATCACAAGTGGTCTTCTTCAATTCACCGTAATTCGAGTCATTTTAAGATCTTAAAACGTATTGTTTTTTTTTTCAAAATCTGTGTGTCCCACTTTTGGCAACGGGTGAAGGGGTAGCGCAACAGAACGCGCAGTCGCATTTCTTAGAGTGAATCGTTTTCTTACGGCTTTACGAGCGAGAGCGTTAGCCATAATCACCGATTTGCGAATAGGTGAATCTCGGAGTCACTATGTCCTCAGAAGAGTGCGTGTGATTTAACGATGCCGCGCACTCCCATTGGAATATGCTGTTTCAGTCGTACTGCAGACGTTTTCGCTGTGGGATCCTGCATCTCGCATCGAAACTTCCAACCGGCAACAGGCCACGTCGCCTATGTCATGATGCCGTTCGCGGGAGGGAGGAGGGGATCTGAGATCTAACATATGCTTATTTCTGTTTTGGAAGTTTTTATTTCCTTCATCGCTCATGGTACGTCATTGGTTGAATAAATGTAAAAAATGAGTAAAAGGCATTCCCACGGACACAATTGTCTCATGAGAAATTAGGTGAGAGAAGAGTGTTGAACAATGGAAACGGCACCACATTGGAAACAGATACGATAGTTGAAGCAGAGTGCTGAAGGGAGAGTGGCCCATAATTATCACGACCACCAGTACGCGTCGTAGCGTTGGCCATCGCGCGATCACTCGGTCTAAACATGTTCCTTTAGCAGTCAAGCTGCAACCAAATGCAACCTATAACCGCGGATCAAGCCTAATTTTCAGAGTTGAGGTATGCATTGTGATCTGAGAGATTCTGGGACTGCACGGTCATACGACAGCGACATTGCTGTGCTTGCACGATCACACAGCCACAGCAGTAATTGTGGCTACACATAAAGTGACCGTGCGATGGTACGGTCGGACGATCGTGCAGTCACAGGGTCGCTGAGATCGCAAACTATGAACGCGGTTCATGTTGTCATTCCTCGACGTTGCTCGGTAGATTTCAAATTGAAACATTCCAAACTGAACTGTTCTGAAAACTTCAATTCTTATTTTCATCTGCTTTATGTTGCAGGGTTTGTCCTGAACTCATGAACAAGTATTTGCAAATTATGTCATCAGGATGATAAAATATT
>MU869297.1:30013-40190 GCA_036418205.1 Ostertagia ostertagi | reverse complement strand
CGTAATACACGTAAAACGAAAGAAAAGATATGACATTCCAAATAAAAATTGATGCCTAGCTAAATCATAAACGCACAACCGTTCCCTCTTACGCAAAAAGATATCACAGTTTTTCCGATTGATGTCAACGATGCTTCTCGTTCTTGAACATAGGACCATGACCAGGAACGATCCAATCAGCAAGTTCTTCGATTTCTGAGCGGCTTTTCTCTTGCAAATCAGGATATCGAGAAACTTCTTTCCACTGAGTATCGTCATTCGCACACTCAAAAATGTCTCCTGCAACGACACAGAGGAAGAAATGAAGGAATAAAATCCAACCTTTCGGGTGCTCAACAAGGACCCCACACTATTCACTTTCCACGAAAAAACATTTGAGTGGGGTGCTATCCAGACACACGTCCACCTGAGGATGCAAACATCTTTATTGCACTTATGCGAATGCTCTCAGAACCCATGTCACCTTGAAAGCCTAACCCTGGAATTCCATACGACCTTCCTTCGTTGAGAGAACCCCAATGAACGATTGACTCTTTTCACTTCTAATTGAAATACGTTTACCTGAAATAACAATCCTTCCACGTTCAGTGTTGCTGACAATCACTATGAGATCATGATCAGTGTGACCTGGACAGCGGCGAAGCTCCACGGCTGGAGCGAGTGTCAGAGAGTTGCCCTTAAAAAATTGTGGATTTTTGTTTCATGCAAAACGCCAAAACGCTGAACTGTAAAACGAATCTCGAACTACTTCAACAAAGATTCATGTAAATTTTCATCGATGAGTCATGATCATCATTCACGGGAGGTGTTGAGTATACGTTTTGTCAATACACTACCCTTTAATTTGTGAACATCCAAAATTCCACCGACTGTTATCAAACGCTACACCATCTCATTCGATTGCCCACTGATCTATCTCTGTAACATTATGGCCGAAACGGCAACAGCTCCTTTACGACCCTCCCGAGCTCGACAAGGACTCGGAACACTAAGTCCTTCAAATCGCTGGCGATCCACGTGTTTCGCTAGCGATTGGTCGCAAAGTCTGGCACCTGCCTGAGACAACAGACTGGCTACCAATGCTTTCGCGGATGAAGGAAAAATATGTCTTGTACACCTTCTCTACTATACGCACTTCAAGTTTCTGTGTTCTATTTTCAATGTTTACGTAAGAAACCTCAGATAACGTAGTGTATCTTCCTGTAGAAGCGACATCGCTGTCCATATAGACCGTAGCATTCTGGAACATTGACAAATTCCCACAATGGTCAATGTGACCGTGGGTGATGACAACAACATGAATCTAAAACAACAGAGCTAGATCTGAATTCATACGAAACCCTCAACATATGGATAAACTGGACAAAAAGAAGATCACTAGTAAGTCACAATTTTCTTCTCAAAGAAAAGGTGTGCATTGGCCACTGACTGAACGATGATATGGTACCCTATCCTGCGAGGGGAACATGATCTTTGAATTTTAGTTCAACTAATGCAAAATTTCGCGCGAGAAAGAATGCGTGATAGCCCTCCACCATCTTTTTGTTTTTTGTTGATAGGAATCATGGCTCATGTTGCATGAGGCCACTACCCTCAAAAGGAGATGAAGTAAAGCCTTCCATTCACCTCGTTTTGCTTTAGGAATACCCACGTTTTACTGTGAGAAAAGGGGAACTGGTGCACTGATAAGTTGCGCTGCTCATACGACCGGGAATCAAACGTTCTCTCGTACACCTTCCGTAACAATTGAGTTTTCCATCCTTTCGGAACGGTTACTTTTTAAGAATTGACTGGTAGGCCGAAACTACTGACTGTACGTCGGCAGGCCCCCGCAATTCATTCTACAGGCCAAATACCATTCGAAATACCACGACGATTTTGAATGTGTGGGGAATCCCAAAAGAAGACTGATGAAAACCATATGTGATATTTGGCCATTTTTCTCGAAGGAAGTGGTCACGATCCTAAACGAGACTATAAAGGAAGGTACGTAGCGGATTGGGTAAGGGTCCTACCGAACGGGGTGACGCTTCAGCTGGAGTGCACCTCATTCCTAACAGTCGTATCTTCTACCTTATGGTATCGTATCTTCCATGAGGTTACGCTCGTCCTACCATCATCTATCACAGGTCTTGGGGGTTCAAAGAAAGTTGATCACTCACATCGTTCTTTTCTAATCCGAACAATGAAAGCTGCCGAAGAATTTCTTCACCATTCCACGGATCACCACAGTCTACGAGAATATTCCTATTCGCACTTCGCACCAATGTCACCTACAAAGTGAGGACATTCAAAGAGTAATTGGCAATGAATACGAATGAGTGGCAAAACGCGCGACATGATGCCTTCGACACGAACCAATTCAAAAAACATAAGTACGTCTGGGTCTCATAGGGAACTGGTCTGTGTCTCGATATTGAGATCAAAAAGTGAAGTCAATGCTCGTTCTAGTTAATATTCCTTGCAAATGCACTCTTTTTCGACAACTTTTAATATGTAAAGGCAACCCTTCTTGACTGTACAAAAATATTCTAATCGAAGAGCTAATTAGGTTGCCAAATCCAACATCACGTCGATGGCTCTGGCTGACAAGAATGTCATTGCAGAGAATCCAGGACCTGAATCTAATGGGCGAGGCGAGATCTTTTTTCTTCGTAGATTGAAAAAGAACATCTCGATGATCGTAGGTCAGCATGAGCTATGTGTCTCTGGAAAGTCGGTACGACTCCCCTATCAAGTAGGGTGCTTTGGTACTATCTCTTTTGACATGGCTTCAATAACACATGGATCGCTAGGACACCGTGCCATCTAGACTGTGTGTGGAAGTCGAACGCATTGCACCTTCCACTCGTTGGCTGATAGCGTGCACTCTTATTAAATTGTTTCGAAAAAGAGCTGAGAGAATAGGCATTGTTAAGAATAAGAAGGATGTCAGGAACAAACATTAGCTAATGGCAATTAAATAATCTCGTACTAGTCTCAACACGGGCCACTCGCGGTAGCAGGAGGCCTCCCGCCTGCAGCATATCATTTACGGAAAAGTCAAGAATTTGCAGTTGCACACCTTTTTGAGACGCTGAATCTTTTCAATTGTATCTTTTGTAACTTGTCAAGGAATGGCAATGACAGTGAAGCTCGCATGCTTTCATACTTGTTTTCATAATGAAAGACCACAGCTTTCTTCGGCGATGAGCTTCTACAAAGCTAGGCCAGTTTTGAAAGCACAGTTAAAGTGTTCACTTTCCATTATGCATGCCAGACTTATTTCGATACCCTTCATAGTTTAAACTATCGTTGTAAAACAGTCAAAGGAGAACTCCAAGCATTCCAACTCCATCGAAATACTCGATCCCCTTACTTGAGTGCGTGAAACGTCGTTCAAAACGCCTAGAAGCTCAGGCAGAGAGCATCTCTCGAGGCAGTGTACGAGAACGATACATAATTATAAGTTGGCTTATTAATGACGACCACCAATTCCGCTGTGGCTTCCGCTACTAACCCCAACGCTTATGACTGTGCCCTCCCACCGAAGCAAATGTGATCCCACTAACGGATTTCTAAGCTGGAATACTCCCTTGAGCCACGGCATCTGAGAGTTAGGTTCCACCTTCGCGAAAACGTGGTCGCAACTCTCCTTCGCCAATTTCCAAAAAATAACACCAAGCGCAAAACTCGGGAGTCATGCGTTCGACATCTCGACTTGTCAAATGGGAGTGAGCCGTTCACTTGAAGGATGAGATATTGCTGCAGAGGTTCAATTTGTCCGAAAACCGGAAACACAAATCTCTTAAAGCAACAATCCAGGAACGAATTCGCGGGTAAGGACCACCTATAATGACGTTGCAGGTGAGAAGTTGGTCAATGGAGAAAGAAAAAGTAGAAAAAAACGTCGGGCAGGGGCTTAGACAGGGACTCCCCCTGCCGTTTAGGGAGACGTGTGTTGGACGAGTTGTCCGAACCTGCCCGTAGTACATGCGCTCCAATTGCAACTGCTGGCAAATAGCCATGCATGCTTGCAAATACATAACTATTTGCCAGCAATCGAAATTGAAGCGCTTCAATTGCGTTCTTATGGAATCGACCTCATACAGCGCGGCGGTCCCGCAACGACCGCTAGTCGAGCAAGCGCTCTGCACAGCGTATGTTGGAGCGATCCGCCTCGGTATGGGTGATCCGCCCCCTCCAAGAGGACTTCGACCCCTTCCAGCGCATTTTAGAGGTAGGTTTTGAACTTAAAGACATTTCCTATAAACTTTAGTTGGGCTGGGGCATTTTTACCGCCTAATGACCAAGTAGTTGGTACCCTGCCTGGACTGGTGCTTTAAAGTTTGTGCCACTCTGTCATTCTCTGAAGCTGGAAAAAAAAACGAAAAAAGGTCGTAGTAATAAAGGATGTATCAAAGACGTAAAACCCACCGATCCAGAGGCTGAGAAGCAAGCTCCAACTTCCTGGGCATATCCAACGACCAATTGATCCACCAGTGGTTTTTCCATTCATAAGTGTTGCTCAAAAGTCATGATTCCCAGCTTGAGCTTTTTTTCTTCCTTAGCTTTAATAAAATGAGCAGCTCCAACTACTCCTAAATATCCGCAGCAAGCGAAGATTCAACAGTTCGGATGCTTGACACGCTGAATTCACACCGGTTGCGGTTCGGTTTCGACTTTTCTGGCAGCCTGGAACGAGGCGCGATTTTGTGAAGCGCTTTTTTTTGCCGCCTCACCTCAATCCGTCAATTTTGAGTGTATTTATGCAAAACATAGGTGGCACAACACCACATCAGCAATATTCGATGCGTTGAACCCAGTAGAGTGTAGTGGTGAATTCCGATCTTTAGAGCGCAAAATGCTATTGAAAAAGGGGCCAAGGGGTTTTTTGTTTTTAAACTTGTCTTGTCTAATTTCATTTTCATTAAGCGTGCGGAAATAGAATTTTCTTTCGCATCCGCTTGAATGTAAGACATGACAAAATGCGTCCAGAACCGAGAAATGAAACACGCCATCTGTGCTCGTTGGTATATATTCGAACGAAACGTGTGAGATCGTAGCCTGATCTTTTAACTAATATACTGTTTGCTTCAGCATGAGCGCTTTTTTATTTATTATTACATCCTCATCCTGCGTCCTCTCTTCTCTCTCAAGCGATCCTGGGGTTGACGCACGACCCATTATTGGTGATAGTAAGAGAAGTGAATAATAGATATGACACATAGTGAAGATTGCAATTTCGTTCGCGCTTTCAAGGATGGCAGAGACACAGATATCTCCTCGCGCAGTTCTCTTGAAGTTCTTTTCCGATATTGTCTCGCATATTCTAGTGGGTGAGATGACGAGACTTCCAAAGGAGCGACTCGGACACATTAGGCGAGCGTCACTTAGACCTGCTTGTATGCTGATGCTTCGGCAAAATGGATATAGAACTTTCGCACCAAAGAAGCGGCGGAGCGATAGGGACTACGATTTTCGTATACGTCGGGCATGAAAGATACGATACAGGCAGGATATCTCGAAGTGTGAATTGGGCGTGTCTCCCCTCACGAATGAACAATGAACTGGCAGACCCGCGGCAAATCTTCGATATGAGAGAGAGGATTGTAGCTGTCTGGATTCGAACTAAAGGCTGGCTGTTGGGCACGCGTTTGTTACAGAACTATCCTCATTAGTTCTCGTTAAGCGGTTTATTGAGGTCGACAGGCATAATCATGAGAGTAACTAATGATTCGACTGTTATCAAAAAGTCGGGGTGGCTGCCACGTCATTTCCTGAGACCAAACACCTACATGCTATGTTAACAGTCGCAGCTATAGGGCTTTGAAGCGGATGCACACGGGCAAATTTTCAGATTCGGTAGTGATACTTCGGGTGATGGTGATACGCTGATATGCGAAGGGTATTGCGCGTCCGCCGAAGCTTCTTCAAGGCCCTGCGACTTAGAGGCCTAGTTTACAACGACACATAAGCCCGATTTACAGCGGTCACAAAACGCTTAATCGCTTTAGGTGGGATCTGGCTTGAGTTCAGCAGGCTCTTCATCCTCGCTGTGTGCGGTGTGGACTGAAGGAGACTCAATCGGCGCGTTTTATTTCTGATGTGGATAACGATGCTCAGACGCATGATTAACAGAATCTCGCTCAGTTTAACAGCTCACATACTAAATGAAAGAAAATAGGTTTCGCGATTTGTCGCGCGCCATCTCTTTGCGAGGTTCTTACTGCTTTAGGTCCTGAATATTCGCAAGGTGCGGAGTGACATATCTTCTTTGTTTATTTCTCCACTGTGAAGGAATTATATGGCAAAAACACCTATAGGGAGGTAGAGTAAATAATATGAGTCATAACTGATCAGAGAAACGTTCAGTTCAGTCTCTATGATACGCGGGGGGGGGGCGGGGGAGGACGCGGGGAGGAAGACCAAGTAGTAGATTCCTAAGGCGTATGTCTTGAGATTCAAATTTGTAAAGTGTCAATGTCGATACCGTTTTCTTGCTACTGAAACTCTATAGAGTTCAATGTTGAACTCGCTCAAATCCTTCGCTTTAAGTAATAGTTAGTTGCGTGATCATTAATGTTTCCATTTTGTATATGTATATTTACTTTACAGAATTGGCTGTGCTTATCCGTACGCTGCTTTATGATCCATTTGTTTGTCCGATATTCTGTCCGTTTCATCCAAATTTATCGACTGGGATGTTTGAAGCGGCTGCCCGGTTACGGCGGATACGAGTGCGAGATTTACTAGAGATTTACATTCTGTTTACCGAGTAGCGGGAGAGTGTCACTTGTTTATTTCTCGGGAATAGCTCATATTTCATTCAAAGGTTGGAGTAATGTCGATACTGAGTGGTCGTCATATATTCAGTCATTAAGTTTATTTTGCTGGATAAATCTTGTTGGGTAGACACTGGATATCTTGACTGCCGTGCAATCAGCCCTACGGTTAGCTCATTGAAATGGGTAAGCATATTAACCTGGCCGATTTCTTCCCTCAGCAATGTTATCACAGCCCAAGACAATGATAAGAACTTCAGCGAGCCAAGGAGCGTTGTGGGTGACCGACTTGGTTATAGCCAGTTCCACGTCTAGCCACAAGAATTATAGACAGAGGTATATCAAGATCCTCGCGTATGAGTAGTGTGCTATGTACTTGGTGGAGCCACCGAGAGCAATAGGAAACTGTTTCTCTCGGCATCAACTTAACTGTATTAAACCAGACTTTTTTATATACGATTATTGTGCCGGCGAGTATCACATCGAGTTGAAATGTGACTGGCGCCGGGAATGAGACCGTGTTCAATATCGAACAACATCTGTGCAGCCCCTTCAGAACTGAATTTCATGGATAGAATGGAAGATCAAGAAAAAAGGTTGTTATTTCAAAAGAACCTGAATGGTGTGATGTGTCAACAATTTCTTCAGTGATTACAGATGCAAGGGGTGCCGACTGTTGCGTGTTTGTGATCTGATCTTTCTCGTACGCTGCACGGACGACTGAATCGTCAGAATGCTCACAACCAGAGAGTGCGCTAAGGCAACACTTTGTTGATGGTCGACGTAGTAATATCATGATTATAAACCAAGGACACGAAAGTGGAGGGAACTCTAGTGAGTTGTGGTTGTGACGGTTGATGGGGGGTCCGGCGAAGCCTCAATCGATTACATAATGTGTGACCACGGCTGAACTAGTGCGACGGATGATAAGGAAGTCCGTTTTTATTAGGGGATTCGGACAACAACCTATATGCACATTTACTGTAAGTGCGTGCCAACTAAAAGGTGAATGGGTACGTCATGGTCGCACATATTCAGTTAGTTTGGTTTTCGTGCACATGACAGATTCAATAGAGACATTGATCCAGCCATGCCCAAATGTCGTTCAAAGTTGAGTGCGAAGAGTGGGTAGTGTGCGACGATCTAGAGGCTAAGATATATTTGCAGTAACGCTTACACTGCGATGTGAATCGACTACTGTGCAGCTGAGGAAAAGTCGGCGCAGATTGCGCGTAGTCCGATTGCTAGTCGTGACTAGCACCGTCGCTAGGGCACTGCTGATTAAATGCAGAAAAGTATATTCTCCTCTGAAAGAAAACCGCAGCATATGCCCCTTTTCTCTGGATTAGATAATTGTGTGACTGAATTTAGATAGAGACGTTGCGTGTACGGTAGTTCTAGTCTACTCTTAGAACGGTACTAGGATGTTCTTTACGACATGATTGTTTCATACCATGTTTACGCAGGCTAGTGTTACAGAGAGATCGGTGCGAACGTGATAATCGAGAATGTGGTAGCTGACAAGAAGGAGATGGAGAGTGGGATCTATCCCTTGGCTGGAAACCTGATGTAGACTAAATATGCTGGCATGTGGGTAGGAGACGCTGCAGCGCCTCCTTAATCGTTCAAGTATTGATTGCATTTGATGTAGGGACGCTTGAATCAGGAAAAAAGTACAATTTGATTGAAGACGTTGAAAATCAAATAACCTTTGAGATTTGAACACCCGCGTTAGCGAAAGTAGTACGAATCTTCATCAGAACCGGACAAAATAGCGAGGTAAGATCACGAGATGAAGATCCAAGTCGCGGTTCCATTACGCACCTGAAGTAGAAAATCAGGAGGGACTTCCAAAAGAAAAATGAATGAATATATACCAGAAATGTTGCTGATAGGGTTTCATCACATCGATAGTTTGCAACCTCAGTGAAGTAACGACGTCATCAGCCATCTGATTCCACACATGCCTGAAGTCGTCCATACACTCATTATCTACCCACAAAGATCCTGAGGCTATTCCAATAATTGAACTCCCACTTGAACATTGCCGATGATTCCTCGAACACTGCGCGCCCACCAGTTGAAGTGACACCACTCAGCAGACAAGAATCACTCCAGTCCTCTACTACCTGCCTGAGATACCTAAACAAACATCAGCTCGGGGACTTATTCAGCTAGTCTGGTGTCAGGGTCCGCGATCCGTCGCAGGTTTCGCGCGATTTGCGCGATTTGCGCGGATCGCAAAAATTGCAAGTGCCCCATTTGAACATTTGAAACACTGAATATGAAACAAGTGGAATCATGAGCAGTCGTCATTCAGCCATCACTATCAAGCAGAAGTGGCGGCGGATTGCAGTATTGATCGGGGGTATTGATTTCTGTAACCCGTGAATCGCGTGAATCGCGCGGAACCTGTGACGAATCGCGGACTCTGACAACTGCCTAAGATTATCAAATTTTTCGAAAGAACGAAGATCCGGGATGGGTGCAAAAGCGAAAGCAAAGTGGTTCACGCACCACGGGGATCCCCTTCTCCTGCAAAAGTTGCGGCTGTCGCTGCACATTCCCCTCCCCTTACTGGACAGCATTTCTATTTCAAAGTAGCACGGAAAGAGAATTAAAAAGACTGGTATATTCTGAAATAAAATGAGATAGAAGAAAATAAGAACAAGAAGGAAAGAAAGAGAAAAAATATAGAAGAAAAGAGAAAGATAAGGACAGATTAGGGGAGCCAAATGTCCTGCGCTGCCAACGAATGAAACGGTGTGACTGAGATGACACATTTCTGCCATATCTGAATATCCCTTAATTCTTCCGCATCCTACTTCCTACAAAACGCAGAAGAGAAGTGTGAAGAAGAAAATATGGAATGTCGCTCCAGTCCTGAAAGACCATCCTGTTAAGGGGGCCTTCAAACTATCCTACTTACTATAAAGCGCTTCGTCTGTCGTTCTGTCTGTCTGTCTGTCTGTCTGTCGTTCTGTATGTCTGTCACGAAATTCCCTAGCTCCTCGGGATCCGCCTGGAGGGACCGGGTCAAGTGTGGGATGGGTGGGCAAGGTCTCACGAAGTACAAAACACACATCAGCTAAGCGGAGCCCCGCCCACAGTGGGCGTGGCGTGCGTCGAAATGAACTGTACTGAAGACCAAGATTTCAATTTCAGTGACAAAACAGCCTCGAAACTGGGCCAAAAAGTGGGTAAAGGTGTGCATTGGTAAGTCACATCGAATTAGGGAGACCCACCCCCGGTGGGCGGGGCGTTCTCCAAAAAAGCAGTGCTTTATGAAAAATTTCATAACTCGGTTGGGAGAAAGCCTACAGAGCAGAAAACAAATTGGTGTAGGGGAGCAATGTCTAAGGTGTTCCCAGCATACATGACGTGGGCGGAGGCCGCCCACAATGGGCGGAGCG
>MU869297.1:0-12068 GCA_036418205.1 Ostertagia ostertagi | reverse complement strand
CGTCAGGATAATCGAAGTGAGATCGAAGTCATTGGGAAGTCGGGGTGATGACCAGGGTCAAGCGTGCGTTGAGGAATCCTCGACACGTCGCAGGGGGGGGGGTCGTATTGGCCCGCTGGGTGGAAGAGATCGAGCCATTTTGATGCAGTGGGATCATCACCCGTCGGAGGACAAACATCAAGGATGAGTCGATGCCAGGCCAGAGGATTTCCAATGAAAATGATATTTCACCCACACAAAATTTTCGTGATTCTGAGGCGTCCGGTAATTCTTAGTTACTTCAGTGTTTTATCACCACACAAGTTAAAGAATCTGAATTTCGCACGCTTTCCAAGAGATATTTCATCTTTCAAGTAAGACCCCGAATCTGAAGGGATGTGAGGTACACGGCGCATCCGAGAACGGCGTCTAGTTGTTTGGCAAGCGCATGTGATCTACGGGCTCAGTTGTGGAGGACAACTACCTCAAGTGTCGAGGAACGATCGGAGAGATTTCTGAATGTGTCCTGTAGGCGCATTGCTACTGAGGACGTGAGGAGAAGGTGAGGGATACACGTATACATTCAACAGTTATACGACGTTAACGGACTCTTCAGGGTTAAATTTATAAACATGTAACCTTTAAAGTTGAGAAACGCTAATCAATCACTTTTCTTAGAAAGAGAAAAGCAATGATTCCAAATCTGCTCTTACTTTAGTACATACGCCCTTAAAAGGATATACAGCCGTTGAAATAGTGCCAATGTAGCGAAAAAGTGCCTTTCGGCGGTACTCGTGCGAAAATCCTCAACGTAGCCGTTTTTTTAATACTGGTCGTTTGGAGCAGTTCTAGCTAGCATTTGATAGAGCAAATCTTCTAGTTTCTGATGGCGTATTCACTTTTTGGATTGGATGAGTTTGAACGGAGTTATGGCTTTAGGAAATAAAAAACCCGCACTCATCACAAATTTTCCTCGTTAATTTGCGAAATTTCCTCCGTGGCCATTTGTTTGAATATGGAAGGTATAAATGCTTTAAAAACAGAGTTTGGTGAGAGAAAATATCTTCTGTTTTGTTTATTTATGACGTATCACTTTTGAAGTGAGGGAATGAGCAGTTTATATGCGCCGGAAGTGTAAAACTCGTGACTGCTCACAGTTTCACGTATATTTGATTAAAGGTTGTGTTCATTGCTTATACTTCGTGTATAAGTTCAGGTATGATTGGAGAAGCTTTCACAAACTTTCCATATGCTTTCGATTGAAAATGGGCGTAAGTATTTTTGAAGAAGTTATTTATTTGATAGGTTTGTAGTGTCGAATAGTAAATAAGCTGCTTCCACGGTTACAGCAAAGTCAGTCAAACCAGGGGCGAAGGCGCGTGTAAAGTTGCTTTTCAACTGAGGAGCTGTGCAATTGAGACACTCTGTGTGTTCCTCATTGGTAGTCTTGTGGAGGATGATAAAGAAGATATTGTTGTAATAGTATGCCATTTTTAGTGGCTAGTTTGTCGTTTTCTGGTCTGTTTCTCGTTTGCTCGTTTGGTAGGACTCATCAATAATGATTATTCTTTGACTTTTTCACTTTTTTAATTCTTAAGCGAATTTTTTTGTGGGCGGTGGGGTAGCAGGGCATTTATGAGCACTTTTGGGGGAGAATCAAACAAGCTTTTCAACCTTTTCATAGTTCGGCTTTTGAAGAGGGTTGTTTCATGGACTTCGGCCTCCGGCGGAGGGGTGGTGGGGGGGGTCGTATTTCCAAATTTTCCTCAACGCCTCGCTTGACCCTGCCTTGGCTGCCAGAAGTAGGATTCACGGACAACATTAATATGATGTCCGAACAATAGTATTTGGCCATAAATGCGATAGCTAATAGGAGTAATGAGGCAAGAGTGTGCTACGATGACAATTCGATTTGCAGATTGTGCAAGCCAGGCATTGTCGGAGAGTTTTTTTTGTGTGGTGATTGTGAAGATCTGCTTGGATTCCAGAATTGCTGCTGTGGTCCTTTAGTTGCCTGTCGAAAGCTGGGGCTGAATTGATAACGCCTTGCTGCTGATTGTGCTTGGCGGTGTAGTAAATTGTTCTTTTGAGTTGATGGTGTGTTTTGGATAACGGTAGTTAGTGTCGTTTTGAATCTTAGAAGCATACCGAATGAAAAATTGGAGGGGAATTGAAAATAAAATTTTCTTGTGCTAGATTATTAGGTAAATTCAAAGAATGTTTGTCACTTGGGCATATCCCGAAGGTGATTTATAATTTATATATTTATTTATTTATCATGCGTTAGTGAGTGGATAACGCGCCAGTGGACTCATGACAGGTAATTAGGAAGCAAGTATGGACGAAGTAATGATATTCAAAATTTTAAATAACACAAAACCAAAAAAGGGACCGTGAATGTGGATAATAATGACTAAACGCGACCAGAAATGTAGTTTTGCGGAAGAGGAAGGAAGAGATAGCGTTAAATGGAATGCCACTGCCACCAAGAACGCAATTTGGCCTGGTCAAGTGCTTGTGAATGATGTAATGAGTAGAAGATGGGTGGGAAACTTTCGCTACTCTGTAGTCGAATGGCGGGGTACTTTCTGTTCAACTCGAGAGCACACGACGCGAGTCATGCCGCAATCGCCACGCACGTCTATACCCAGAAGCTACCTATAGCACGAGCCTGATCAGTCGGCCAATGATTGCCTCGCACATGCGGATATAGGTACTGCGCAACTTCGAGGCGGGGTATCGATCAACGCTGGGAAACGGCAGCAAGGGCAGGATACAGGTTTTAAGAACCGTAAGCACTAGGTAGAACAACGTGGAAGGGCCCGTATCAGTTCGAGTGCCAGTGACAGGCAGAACAGAATGCTAGAGCGAGTAATCAGCACGAGAAATATCCGGCAGTTCTGTGAAGCAAGGCGGCGCACCGCTTGACAGACAAACTGGGTCAGCAAGATGACAACAATACATCAAGACACATCCATAATACCAAGCACTTCCAGGAGATTGATCTTTCGGATGGCGGATTTAAATAGCTTCGAGTTGTTCAGGGCCAAGAAATGTGGTGGGAGAGACTCCAGCCATTTGGTTGTGCGAACAATGAAACAATTCGCCCTCAAGTTGCGATGCCACTTGCCCATCTTATAATTAAAAGCGTTGAAAGATCCTCTACGTCCATGCGTTGGCCGAAAGATCCAATATCGAGATGGCTTGATGCGTAGTTCACACTTGAGAATCTTAAAAGCAGATCAGTAGACTGGACGGTTCGCGGTCCATGATTGGTTGTTTCCATCTAGGTGCTAAATGCCAAGGTTAATGTCCGCAGTCAGTCGTGGGCTAGAGCTTTAACGAATCCGTTGCTAGGTTGATATAAAATTTTCGCGCTCTTGACGGTGGTGTAAAGAGATTAGCCAAATTCCTCTTATATTATGATCGAAAATGATTTCATCCACAACGATTTCTTTGCATTTGGAGACCATTAATACGTCTCCTGCAGAAAGAGCGAATATGTCTTCTCGATTCAAAAGTATTCGCGCTGCAGTTGTTGGATTGATTTGAGCTATTCCTCTTATTGAGTGTGATTTGAAGTTCATAAGCGTACAAATTTTGTCTAACAGAAAATTGAAATCTTGTTTTATGATTTCATCCATTTTAATTTTCAAAAATTGCATTTTGGTATTAAGTTCCGCGTGACGATTATCTTGGCGCTGTTCGTGGCCTATGGTCTGATCATTATTTATAGTTGCAAAATCGGGTTCTGAATGAAATGCGATATGACGAGCTATTTGTCGTGACATATCGGAAGTGGATTTATGAGTAGGATTTTGATCATCATTTAAAATCGAGTCTTTAGTCCCAGTTAATAAAGAGTTTAAAGATTTATGATTGCCTGATGTCATAGTTGCTAATCTTTTCTTTCGTGAAAATGGAATGTTTGAAGAGTGGCTTAAGTTGTCCACAGATCTTTTGTTCATATTACGTATGAGCCTGTAAATCAAGGGAACGGTAAAATGTGGTTCCTTTATGGCTGGTTCGTCCGTGGGGAGCTTATATTGATCGTTTTGTGACTGCGCGCTAGATTTTGCTGTTTTTAGTAAAGTATCGGCAGTACCATATTGATTTTGAGTAGGCTGAGGAACGGTAGTTACTAGATTCAAAAGTTGCGAATTGTAAAAGTGTTTACGATTAATACCATCCACTACTTCGGGGTATTGTGAAAATAAGATGATAGGATGATAATCCTCTATTTCTGGCAAAACGATGAATACACCATTATCCATTGGGATTGCAGAATTATTCAAACACCATGCGTTAAGTTGTGAATGTGAGAATGTTACATTTTTATAAGTAAAAGCCGATTGGATGTTATTAAGTACTATATGAGTAGGGGTTACATAGGCAACTCCCTCAGTGGCTTTTACGTAACGGCATATTGAAGTAGTAGGTGGTGGTGTCCAAATAACGGTACCATGCGTGAGGTTACATTGGCTTTTTGTAATGTCACAATGTGCCATGCTCCCAAATTGGCCTATTAAATGATTGCCATCAAAAGTTGCAACTGTTCCTTTTTCGAAATATACGTTTGTAGTGACTGTGCACTTTTCTCCGAAAAACCATGGATAGGAATAATGAATTTGGTTTTCCGAACCATATACACTAGAGGAGAGCTGTTCCAGCGGAACGTCCAAATATTTTCTTGATTGTGTAATTGACTCGCAAAGAGTAGGGTCCATAGGGGTCATAAATTCTTCATCACTATTGACTGAGAACGAAACGTGCAAGTATGAAGATGCGCATATTCTCCTAGTTTTATTGAAGCAGTGAAATGCTGGTATTAACAGTGGTTCTGTTCTTTCAACGTAAAGATTGGCTCCCGTGATCATGACTTGGGAAGAATTTGGGGAACTCGTGCATGTCACAGGATCAGGGAAAGCTATGGGCCAACCAGATTTTCCCTGCTGCACAGAGTTGGTATTTTAGAGAAAATGCTGAACAAGGACTTATCATTATGCTTACGATGGCGACAATGAATAAAGAAGTCATGGGTTTCAAAATTGTTTTTGGACTACTTGTAGTTATGGAGTTAACCGAGAAATGGGATGAAGAATTGGGTTGTTGGCGAGATGGGGACCGTGTACGGTGAAATGGAGAAGTACCACGGCGATATGGAGAGTTAGCACGATTGTATGGAGAGTTGGCGCGATTGTTTTGATATCCTTGGTTTCTATTATAAGTCGGAGTAGTTGGGCGATTTTGCTGTCTACGAAATTGGGGTGATTGGTTTCTACTGTACCTTTCTTGTGTTGTGGGTGCGAACCTTACATTATTGCGAGATGGGCTTCGAAAGCGTGGATTATTTTGGTTATTATTTCGAAAATTATTGGATCTATTATATCTCCTAGGCTCGAAATCAGGGTTGAAGTTCCGATTAGGTTTACGAAAGTATGGAGTTCTAGGAATTTCAGAAGATCTATTGGAAACTATTGCATCAATGGCTCTGTCGATTTTTGCTATCAACAGGTCCTCTTCAGGAGGGGAAGTGGAGCTATTTATGGTTATGCATCCGTTCTGCATTCGCGTAGTAAAGTGTTATAATCGGAAGGTAGCGGACCAAGAAGTTTCAGTTTATCCTTGATTTTATTAGGTAAACCATTAGTGAATACCATATTTTGAAGAAATTTGCGTTGTTCAGCAAGATCTGTATGAGGATATGCATCCATAATTTCTTTCCGGATTCTATTCGAAAAAACTACAGGAGATTCGTTAAATTCCATCCGCATATTCATAATCCTTTCCCTAGCCATATCCATGAACTGGTCCGTTGAGAAATGCTCTTTGAGTTTGGTTATTGCTGAACGCCAATTTGATTTTTGCTCATCTGCCATATTCTCATAAACTGCTTTTGCCACTCCCTTGAGATGGGCCGGGAGTAGACGGGCCATTTTGGATTCATTAATTCCCATTATGTTACTTATTTCATGGAATTCGTGTACAAAATCCATAAGACCAGCACCCATGTTTGCTCCCGAAAACGTTGGAAGTTTACTAGCGTATGATGCTAGACATAGCCTTTCAAATGCGGATTCTAAGCTATTAGCAGGTTGATTGTTGGCTTCCATTGAATGTCTTGGGTACAGTAATGTTTTGATTGGGGTTTTCGAAAGTTAATTCCACGTAATCGAATAATTGCCACAGTTACGGCTTGAACATATTGCTCTTGAAAGTTATTAATGGATGGGAATTGCAACTGTAGTTGGTTGCTTGGTTCGTCGATAATTTGTGGAGAAGGGTTCGCAAGGAGCTGATTGTTGAGTAAGGAATTAATGAAGAAAAACTATCGTTTGAAGGTGAGGCAGTTGGTGTTGGTCGCGGAGGAAGAGATTGTGCGCGACTATATCTGGGTTCAGAATCGGAACTGGCAATGGAATTAGCTGGTGTTTAGGTGGCGCGAGAAATTCGGTTTTGTCTTTTAGTTTCTTTTTATCTGGGGTAGTAGATGGTCGTACTCTGGTGCGACGCGGAAAACGGAAAATCTCCCCTCTGCAAGTCTCTATGTAAGGGTCTTCCGTCCGAATCTGTTAGTATTTCGGAATCAGAATTACTCATATGCGGGAGGCTAAATACTGACTTATTTGTTTTTGGGAATCACTTTTGTTATGCTACTTATGTTTTGTTTTATTTCACTTAATAGAAGAAGTAAATTCAATTGATGAATAAATTGAAAACTGTGGAACCCTTAGACAGTATGCAATGTTTCTTTTGCTAAGACGATGACTTCTTTAATATGGATGACAGTCTTTTAACAATATGTGTGTTTTTAGTGAGTACCCTAAATGTAATGTTTGATCTGAGTCTCATCACTGATAATCTATTTCAATCGATATGTCACCATGTGTCTGTAACGCAAGGCAGGCGGTGGAGCGTGGAAAAATGGGCGCGAAATGTGGTATGTGATGAGCTCGTGGAGGGGCAGTTAACTTCGTGCTTTGGGAAGAACGAGCTACCGCCTCGACACTGCCCCGACGCCAGCCGCCCTTGCCTGCTTCTACTGGTAGTAAGTGGTCGTACTCACTGTTTTTTTTTTACTAAGGACTACATTGACTCCTTACGCTAGCGTGAACCTTCTCGATTGTATCTATATTTTCTTTTGCAACACTATCATCAATCTTGCAGAGGTAATCATTCTGAATAATAATTTTGTTGTTCTGCGCGTTGCAACTTTTTTTTTGAAATAAAAAGGTTGACTTTTCAAGTTTTCTGGCTTCTATAACGGTGAAACCGTACACTACCACTCACATTTTTTTTGCTTACTCTTTCCAACTTAACAAGTTTTTTTTTAGTTAGAGTCTATCAAGCCCTTTTTTAATTTAGGAAGATGAAGGAAAAGGTAAAGAGAAATATGAAATACTAGAGTTGTTACTGTTTAAGACTCACTGATCCTTGAATGGATTGGTTGTTGAATGAAAATGTTGATCGTTTGTTGTAGATTGTTTGAGTTCCTGGCAGTTGGTGATGTTCCTTTTGGTTGGTTGTTGATAGGCGAAGGTGGGTCACTACTCCAAGTGGAGCTTGATGATGCGAATGATTCTGGGGGTCGAGGTTCTTGTGCTTATCAGTGAGCTTTGTTTGCATTAGAACTCCTTCTACATACCTAGTCGTTGGTGGGACTCCTCCCATAAATGCTGAGGTTACTGTAGATAAATAATATTAAAGAAAAATTTACCGTCGAAGACAAAAAAAATGCTCTGCTACTTGTTTTTGTCCTTAATGTGGAGAAAAACACGCTTTTCTTCTCGCTTAGGAAGAAGGAGCTGTGTAGGCAGAAGTATTTTCAATGTTTTGGCGGGTTATGATCAAAAGAGAGGGAGTTGTAATAATGTTTGCAGATTTATAAGTGAATGCTAAAGTAATTTAACTTTTAGGTGGCAATATGAGAGCTCTAACTGCAGCGTTTCGATGGAAAATCACACTTAAATGCTTCAATTTGCATGAATTTAGGTGTATGTTGGTAAGATCAGTATTTTAGCGATATTTGTACCTTAAACAGTCCTACGTGTTCGAAAAGGTTCCGAAACAATTTGTTAAAATAAGAAGAAAAACGAAGGTTTGGATAAGCCATGTGTAAGTTGCAATCTATTCGTTATTCCGTTGATTGGAAGGTAGTTATACTGTAGACTTTGTTTGGTGCGATTCATCACAATATCGGAAAATCGTGTGATATCAGTAACTTATTTTCTACTCAAGAATGAGGTTTTCACGACTATTTGCATAGAAATTCCTGAAAATACTAATAGTAAATGTTTATTTTGTTCAAACTAAGCTGTTCTTGTTCCATTTCTATCGACTTCCAAAAAGAAACTCTCATTTTTCTTGAATTCGCCGTTAAAACTCATTTCTCGAATAAAATTTGGCGTAGGCTACGGTAGTTTTGTGTATTGTGTGTAACTGCACACAATATGCTCTAATAAGACCAATTTTTGAAAAAAATAGGATTTTCTTATTTAAACCTTTTTTTTCAATTTCCCCGTTAGGAAAGAGGCGAAAATTGATTCTAGTTTCAAGAACGGCCTCACCTGCATGTTCTCCTTTTTGTCCCATGTGATTTAGGTCTATTTTTGCCATTTTAAAGCGCGAATTGCTGTCAGTTCGACATGGGGTGTTCTTTTGCGCGATTTACAAGTCATTTACGATCATGTCGGATTGCGCGTATTATTGAATGTTATTCTTAAGCTGGATTTGGTCTTTCTCTTACGATGATTCTTTCTTTTCTCCTCGTTCTATCATGTCTGTTTTGATCATTCTAAACGAGTGTTTTGGTGTTATGTAACTATTTTATCACTGCTTTTTCTAGAGTAGTCATACAAACATTTATACTAAGCGGTGTTATTGCATAATTTAGTTTAGTAATCGAAAGTAATTGTTGCTAGGTCGTTTTTATGACCATTTTGTTTACTTTCGAACATACTAATAGGTTTCGTGTCGTATCATTTTTGAAATAAGTTTGGGATCAACCACTGTAGAAAAAACGATAGAAAAGTTGAAGGATATCTTCAGTATCCATGGGCTACCAGAACAAATAGTGGTCGATAATGGGCCACAGTTCATAGCGAAGGAGTTTAAGGAATACTGTAGAAGAAGGAGTATTGAATTGGTTTTCATCCCACCTTACCATCACAATTCTAACGGGGAGGCAGGAAGATTCGTGAAGACTTTTAAGAAGGGTTATTATAAAGGACGGAAGGCCGGTAAGACGTTAGAGGCAGCCGTGAGAGATTTATTGTTCGAATATAGGGTCACGGAGCAGCCGGCGACAGGGACCTCCCCGCCCGAAATGTTAATGGGACGTTCGTTAAGGAACGACGTTGGATTTGATGAAGGCCCCTCGTACCTCGTTTGGACCCCCCAGATGCGGCAGATGAAGGAGCAATATTATAAGAAGGCGAAGGAAAGGAAATTTGAGGAGGGACAGCAGGTGTATGTGCGAAATTATACTGATAGGCACGGAAAAATGGATTCCTGGAATTAATTTTGGAAGTGGTAGGTTCCAACACGTATCGTGTACATTACGGTACAGGGTGTAGGCTGGCACATGCGGACCAAGTTGAAGAGAAGGGTAACCTTTTGGAGGAGGAGAAGCCGCATAGGGAGCGGAAAAAGGATAAACTGGCAGTTGCCATGGAACTTAGGCCAGAGGCAGGAGAAGAAAGTGCCAGAAAGGACTCACCGAGAAAGGTCGAGTCGGAAAAGAAAAATGACGGACAAAATGACAGGACTAGTGGAGAGTAAAGCCGGTCGAGGATAGGAAAAAAATAGCAGATAGCCCGGGATAAGGGTGATAGGCCGGAGGAAGGGTATAAGAGAACCGGCGAAGAGAGGTCTGCTTTATTTTGAGTCTACTCAAGCTAGCAGCGAGGATGAACTGGTCGAACGGCGTGGTGTTGGTGCCGTGGAATGCGCCCGTATTTACGACAACCCGTCTCGACCATGCCTACGGCTGGGTGGGGGCCGGGGCACCCAGAGTGGTCGTGCCTCGGTTCGCCCCTGGCAGGATCGACAGCGACGACAATGCCCAGCCCGCCTGCGGTTGGAACCTCGACTCCCACTTCTTGTTTTGTTTTTCTACAGTCGGTGAGTGGTTTGTTAGAGTGGAGGAGGAGGCTAAAAGGACCACACAAGACATTTTAGCCGAGTCGCCCCTCAAAGAAGAACCCCGCGGTCGTGGAATTGCGCGCGCCGCGGGCGTCGATGGAGGACGGCATGGCGGGAGCCGCCACCCCGATATGAAGAGAACCTTCGAGCGATGGAAATGATACCGCGAATGGAAGAGCCTCAGGTCGAAGGGATTCCAGATGAAAGAAGTACCGAGAGCGCCGCCAGTGGAAGCGCAGGAAGAAGCTAATATGAGTACTAAGTGAATTGTCGTGAAATGCTTTAGTTATGAATAAAGATGAAGTTGTGATCTGTGTATAGAGGTAAAAAATGGGGGGTGCTCTCGCAAAAGAGTGACCTGACGGTCACTACGGGGGGATGTTAGGGGTAGGCGGGAAATACCGGTTTTAGGGAATGAAATGGTGGAAATGAAGAGGACGTGTGGAATGAAGGATTGGATGAATACTATAGCGATGAAGAAGAAGGGATCGATCGGGATATATAAGAGTGATCTCGTGTAATAAACAGTTTCATTCTCCACTGGTCTCCCGCCACACAACTGATACTTTGTGATTTTTTTTGTTTCAGAAATATTACGATGTTGATGTTAATTGTATGGATGTGCGCCAGTCAGATATGCGACCCGGTAAGTGCATTGATATTAAAGTTGCTTTTAGCATATTGATACGGTTTCCTTGCATGGCCTTAGGTATATCTTAGTCAACCCAGGGTTATCGGTGCGTTCTTCTTTTCATGTTCCCGACTACTAACGGATATATAAGGGCCTTTGAATTGCTCTAGTCAATGCATCCAGTTTACTATTGACTCTATTCTCCATATTAATCTTTCTTTTCCCAAAATAAAATCTTCCTATTAGTCTGACTATCTCTCAATCTCTTAGTATCATACTTATTTTCTTTAGTAGGGTTTGAATTCTGGTTTTGTGCTCTGGTTTTTACATTTGTCTAATAATTGAACTTTCAGAATAAATGGAGAATTATTTCGATCCTGAACTTTGCGGTCTCCGCACGCCATCACCGACCGACTGGACTCCGGAAGGAAGTCCAACCTGGGACGGTGTTTTTAGCGACGATGAGGAAAAAATAGTGGAGGTAAGTTTCAAATTTACTAGAACTTGAAGTTTACTATTTGTATCATTCAAAAGAGAATCTTTTCAGAAAAAAATGTTCGTTTTGTATTGAGGAACGGGAGTGGACAAAAAGCACGCGACGGCTACGTGAAGCTAAACAGGAAAGGTGCTTAATTGCCGCCGACAAGCAGGCTTGCGGGCTCAATTTGAAGTGGAGTTTAAGGAGAAGTTTGAGAAAATGAAATATTGGCCAGGAAAGACTCAGCGAGCAATCCAGGTATGTTTCCCTTAGTTAACTCGAAGAATATATTCGAAAATGATTTTTCTTCTGTTTCAGGAATCTTTCTGTTTGCGGGAACAGATGTCCCGCTTCCAAATGGGCATCTATGGGGGAGTTTGCCCCCGGGCGGAGGGGGTTAGGGAGTTATAATGTGGTATTGGTATATTTTTTTGATCGACTTTTTTTTCAATAAAGAGTTCGATGGAAAAAATGTATGTGTTTGACTCAGGAAAGGTTTGATCCTTTCATACTTGTTTGTTCAGTGAAAATGTAGAGAAAGTATTTGGTTTTCTTCTTTTGTCCACTAATCCGTTTCAGCGTATATCAATCTATAAAATGGATTTCGAGAGTTTCAGGCAGGAAATGATGCGTCGTATGGCCTTATACTAGTCGAAAATAGGAATATTGTTAGCAAGACTAGTATTCGTACCGACCTTAAGAATAATGTGTGCTCCTATCTTAGTCATCCATTGACAAATTCTCGTGTAATACATAATTGCATTTTGTCAAGTTATCATTACATCCATATGAAAAAAGGCTATACATATAAATTTTGACTTGTTTTGTTTGTTAACT
>MU869296.1:24963-47695 GCA_036418205.1 Ostertagia ostertagi | reverse complement strand
TTCTTTTCTGGTTTTCGTTAATTATTACAGATTGGTCCCCCGGCAACCACCGGGACCTCCTTACCTGCGTAAGCTTTACTCCTTCCAATGTGCTCCCATCCACTGGTGACATGGACACCTCGTGGAGGTGGCACGCATGCACAAAAAAGTGTCTTATATAGTAGAAGGCATTACCGTAATCGTGACATGACCTTAGAATGATATTAATTGGACCTCAGGTCTTTTGGCGGTTAGCTCCCCTCGCCCTTCTCCATCTCCTATTCCCTCTACTGCTCTCCAGCTGCTATTGCAGCATCATGTGGAATGAATGAGACCATGCTCAGTAGGTGTTTATATAGCCGTTGGGGTGTTATCACATTGATAGCACTGCAAAACATTGATTGCTAAAGTCATAGTTACTCGATTTTGTTAACGGTCTGTTTACTTCACGAGTTTCCCTACCACTTCATTTTGCGGACGGACACACAGACATACATACATACATACATACATACATACATACATACATACATACATACATACATACATACATACATACATACATACATACATACACACACATACAGACATACAAACCGACACACAAAGTTAGCGCTTTATAAAATAGAAGGATTCATCGTTTTTTTGGTTTAATTGAGCAGGCAGTGTTTCATGAGTATCAATGCCTCTGATTGACCACAGCGCATTTCATTTCAGGCTCTTCAAGTTATTGAATGTGATCACATCGTTACTCCATTGGCGGACGAGCTTGAGGCATGGAAATCAAATAAGGTATTTTTTAGTTGTTGAAGGCTCAGAATGTCGAGCGTAACGTATTTATCGGTGTAAGTGAGGATTCGAAAAGAGGGCTGGCCAGATGCGGGAGATGAACTAAGGAAACAGCCTTGATGTAGGGGCGAGCAAGAGCCTCACTGCTGATCAGCAAGGATAGTTAGGCTGGTGGTCAGAGTTCACGATCCGCCTCTTCGCTAGTTTTTCGTTGATTTTGCCGCGAATTTTCGCGATTTACGCGATTTTCGCGAAACTTGCGATGGATCACAGGAGTTGGAAGTGCCCGATGAATACTGCGAGGTGTTGTTTAATCCTGCTGCGAATTCTGCTTGGCAGTAAAGATTGGAAGACGAATGTTTGTGGTTCTACTTGTTTTTTCAGGAATCAAACCAAACCAATCACAAAAATTGCAAGTGCCCCATTTGAACAATTGAAACACTGGATATGAAACAAGTGGAATCATGAGCAGTCTCCATTAAACCATAACCATCAAGCAGAAGTGACGGCGGGATTGGAACACCTTGCAGTATGGATGGGGCACTTGTGATTTCCGTGACCCGTCGCGCAAATCGCGAAAATCGCGAAAAATCGCGGCAAAATCGCGCGGGGACGTATGTGAAATCACCTGTAGGCAGCACCGAAGTTTGGCTAAGTGAGCTTCGTTGAAGGCTCAATTAAATGTGGGCCATTCCACTTCCGAATTGAGCCTTCAACGGTGTTTGCTTAGCCAAACTTTGGTACTGCTTAACCATTTCTGTGCTGAGCAGCTGTGAAGCTCGTAAGTTGGAGTTGAATATGAGAGGTTATATGAAGGGCTGACAGATGCGTTCATTCGGAGAGCTGAACTAGTGCCATCATAGCGTTTCCAGTTGCGTGGCCGTGGCTCACCATCATGCTAGGTTATCGCTTCTTCGTCAAAGATGTAATCTCTGTTCCAACGGTGGAGGTTGTTTCAGTGTCATTTGTTGTTTTATATGTCTTTTTATGTGAAATAGTGAAAATTTGATCTTCCTCTCTCTTGCTTCCTCAATTTCGAGGAATCTGAGATTTTTCGCTGTAGGCTTTATCAGTTATGGAGCTTTGGAGCACATTCTGATCAAATACTGTTATTGAAAGAATTTTAGGCTCAACGATCGGAGGAGAGAAAGCGAAAGGCGGATAAGAAAGCAGCGGGCAGCTAGCCCCGAAAACAACGGGTGAGACGGCGCATTCACAATCGCCACCATCGCTCGCGGGTAGATGCGTGGGGTGAGAACTCCAGAGAAGCGATCTTCAGACATGGACGAACCACTTCTTGTTTCACGAGGCATGTGGTCGCAGTAAATATATTGTGTCTTTTTTTTCGGTTGATCCTGCGGTCCGTTAAAGGCCGGTTAGCCAATCGCACGTGTTTCTAATCGGAGACCAATATCGTGAGGTTTCTTGGCCACGTATAGTTTGATGCCTTCATGCGGTGGTCTCTTCCGTATGACAACAAACCTCCGAAGGCAGGTAAACGTAAATTCACACCCCGTGCTGAGGAGGTTTCCCGTAAACTCTGCACGTCGGTATGAGGCACGGCGCACCTTGACCCCGTGAGGGAGCTGCCGGAGACATTCATGAGTCGAGGGATTGCTTTGTCCCCTAAACAAGAAACATTGGTTTTTCCTGCTCCGTGACTTGGAACAGGAACCAGCGTACAAGACTGATGAGTTGTATTCATTCTCCTTGGTGTCTTGCTTTGCTTGACCATCCGACTTTTTGACCGTTGATAAGTATTTTTGTAACCCTCTCATCAGCTGGCTGGTTGATAAATAGTCCTGCGCCACTGGTTAGGGGCTCTTGTTGCAAACTTTAAATGAATCTTACACGCAGCCAAAACGGAACGAATCAAGTATTGGTTCAGACGATGAGGTTCGTTGCGACCCCTTCCACGTCCGATATGTAGGTTGTATTGCGTTCCGGAAGTGGGTTTCGGCGCCTTATCACGCCGTTGATAAGGCGCCACTGCCCCTGAAGCGTCACCTATCGTCTCATTGGGTAGGACCCCTACCCAATCCACTACCTATGTAAGCTTCCCACTCGTTCCCACGGAAATTATCGGTCACGATAAAGCTTAGCCGACGATAAGGGAAGTTACGTAGTAAATTGTGTGGGGGTAGAGACGATAGTGGAGCGTTGAGAGTAGTGGCGTCTTATCAACGGCGTGATAAGGCACCGAAGCTAGCTTCCGGTTAGCAGCTACACTTTGTATCACATCTGGAAGTGTGTTGCGATGGTAGCGTAGTACTAGATATGATACAGTGGAATTTGTTGTCCGACGGAGGCATATCTGCTGACGCGATTTGTTAAAGAAAGAAAACATGTTCAGAACTGTAAATGTCTCGCTCTGTGCGGCCTCCCGACCCCTTTACCCCTGATAGGGGTAATTTCACCCGTATCAGGTGGCTGGCTATAAATAGTGCTGTACCTCTTGTATGAACTAAATAAATCTTACAACAAGCCACAGATTCAGCGCGCTCATATTAACTAGCCAAAGCGCTTTCAAAATACCAAGGTGAAAAACCTAAGAAATCTTCACTCCCCAATCGGGACGTTTTGGTGCATCGGCCGGGAAATTGCGAAAGTATCATTGTTTTGCAAATACGTGCATGCTGCTATAGCTTCGCAGAATACCCACAAGGTACATTTTTTGTCTTTCATCAACGTCGGCTATGGGCTTCGTAATTTCGATTGACGTTATTGACCGCGTGACAAGCTTTGTTTCATGTAAGATTTCGGCCAAGATTGGAAGAGATAAGATTGTTCCATTTTGTGGCCGTATCGTATACGTCCCTTATCAGGGACTTCAGTTTCACGATTAATGGCCTTGTAAGCCCGATAGGGTATGCTGAGTTCTAATGGCTAACAATGTCTCGCTTTGTCAGTCGATCTTTTAGCAACTATTCGAGTGCTCATTTGAAACTCGCCGGTTTCTGTGTTGTGCGGTACTCTTAGGAAGTTTTATTCACGTTCCCTCTAGACGATCTTGTTCTGGGATAGGAGCGTTGACGTCGCTTGAATTTGATGTTGTTCACGCAACTTCATGCCTATCTCAGCAAAGATGGCTTTGGAATCTTTGTATTTTTAGAGTGCTTCTTCCACCATGCCTGCTTGAAGAACAACGCTGTCTAAATACATATAAGTGCTCTATGATCTTCTTAGCTATGCCCGCATTTTATGGTTCAAATACGCTAGGATTACCATGTTAAGAATGCTAAAAGATGCCGTTAGATCGAAACATAAACGCGTGAAGCGGTACTCTACTATATTGTCACGTGTCGGTGACTTGTTTGCGTTTTTGATCCGTAAGAATCTGCAAAGATCTTTGTGTTCTTCTTGAAGTTTTATTCGAGTGAATGTGCTTGAATATCTTTCAGCACTAGAATTTTTCCGGTTCGACTTGCGATTAGGATTTCGTGGATTTTATTCACGTGACTCCCCCGTGTAAATTACACCATTCAGTGAAAAGTAGGCCGCATTTCGTATGGACGAGCATCGGGTACTATGCGGAGTGGCTTTGCTTAGATGGGCGCCATACACCTGAATGGGGCATACAGATAACTATGAGAGCTCCACAGTGAATCACATCTGGAACAAGGCTAAATCTTTAGTTATCTGAGAGGTCGATAATGTTGTTCTTCAATGGTAATGGTACAGTGACAATTTCCACGTCGACTTGTATACTCTTTGAATATATTCGAAAAGATGTGAATGTGGTCTCTTACCTTGTAAACTCGTTGGGTGAGAGTCTCAGACTTTGCAACTCCAACAGTTTTGTTGAGCAATTTGGCTTCGGTAGGCTCATTGATAAGTCAGTTGTTGCTCCACTCGGTAGTCGCTCAGATTATTAGATTATTAGTATTGGGAATGTGGTTCGTCACTATGTTGTAAGCCGTTCTGCAAACACGGTGCTAGGTTCGTGAATAATACGATTGTTTTCCTCTAACTCAGCTATAAGAGCCGAAGCCATGAATACTGGCGGAAATATCTTTAGCAATATGTAATCCAGAGACAACTGTAGAAAGTTGCTAATCTGAGACCAATGTAACGCAATTTCTATCCGACAAGAACTTGAGGTCGATTTTTCTCGAAACGACGGATTACAATCGCAGTCTATGAAGTTGTTTGTCTCTTTACTTTCACTATAAACTCCGTCGGTAATTACGGGTTCCGTCAGCATTGTCATGTAGATTTCTACGCCATAAGTAGTAAGTGCTTCAAGTTAAACATATTGCTGTGGAACGTTTCCGTGTGTCTGCCAATTTCCAAACATTTCCATTTTCTCTGGATGTCTAAGGAAGTGCTAGGTCAAGTGCTGCTTGTTCCAAACGCTACCTCCGGCTCAGCATGATCTGTTCAGTAGCATGATTACCGGGGTTGTCGGAATTTCCGAAGGCGTTATTGGCTGTTGTTCGTCCTCGCTAAGGTCTGTTATTTTAAGCATCAATTGGAATTATTACCACTTCACGGCTGCCTTTCACCTCAATTTTGAAAGGGGGTTTTTGGTTTTGTTGGAGCACGTTTCTAGGCTAAAAACCCCACTGTTGTCTTTGAGTTGTTGGGAGCGTTCGCTTTTGTGCGGGACCGTTTGCAGAAATTACATCGTGCATTTGTTTGCAGCGACAAACAATTTGTTTGGAGACTATCGCTACTTTGTGGTTGTCGGCAAAACTTTCTTAACGAAGTTGTTTTTTTTCAAGATTTCTTTTTTTTGTTGTTAATTCCTACTACAGTTTGCAGAAATTTGACGTGTGTTTGTTATTTTTGCAGAACACTATCCCTTCGAGTCCAGACAGGAAAGTAACAGTAGCAGAAGTGGCTGCAACTGCATTAGATATTCTATGTTGTGCCACTATGTTCGGGTCGCCACTGGCATAGTGATAATACTAAAAGCAATTTGCTCAGGAATAACGATTGTAGCGAATATAGTGAAAGACCCAAGTCAATGAGAATCACTCAGTTGGTTCGCGCATAAACAGCAGTAAACAATAAACGTTCATAAGACGCTGCACCACTCGTGTACTCAATTTGTACATCACGTCACGTGCCTCCACTAGTACGCTATCTACTCAACTCACCTCATAGCTGTGAGCACGTGAACGTAACAAACAGTGCTTAATCCACTTGATAAAAAACATGTAAATGACCACAGGTTATCAGTTATTACCTATAATGACTATCATGACTGAATTCCACACTGGTCTCGCCGAACTAGACCACGAGCAACACCTTTCGCCTATCGTCAGGGCCATGAAAGTACTCGATGACAAAATAGAGTCACTATTTAATATAGTGACGTCATCGAGCGGGTAAAAAAGAAATTTTTGGGAAAAAAAAATCGCATTGAAGCATTCCAAGTTACTGCTCGACGCTCTGCGCCTAAATGGCAGCGCGTATTTGCCTGCCAGACTGGTGGATCAAGAGTCAATATATATTTCTAGCCACTGCCCAAAGTACCCTGACTCCATCAGCAGGGCATTTCAGGCAACTGAATCTGGCTTCTGTACCAAATTTCAGACATTGAATCAAACTGATTGAGGCGTCAGGATTACACATGATTCCATAATACATATGTCCGTTATTATGTCCGCCTCGAGGACATCAATCGAATGGCCAATCGAATGGTATACCTGCGAAGAAGAGGAAACACTAGGTTCCCCCCCCAAAATGAACCATACAATTCTTCTTCTTCTTCTTATTCTTCAGCGTTTGTCCCGCTTGTTGGCGGGGTCCGCTTTTCTGATGTGCTGTCGCCACTTTTCCCGATTAAATGCTTGGTCGGGGTGGATGTTAACCAACTTCAAGTCTGCGTGCAACGTATCGAGCCAGCGCTGTTTCGGGCGCCCCTTGGGCCGCTTTCCGTGCACGTCTATGTTGAGGCCGATCTTGCGAACACTGTCATCATTTCCGCGAAGAACGTGGCCAAACCAACGAAGCCGAGCTTCGCGCATTTTATCAGCAATGGGAGCTACACCAAAGCGTTCTCGTATGACATCGTTCCGGACGCGATCTAATCGCGTGACACCAGCCGTCCAGCGCAGCATCTTCGTCTCCATTACACCGAGGCGAGTTTCAGTGTCCCTGGTCGCTGGCCAGCACTCAGCGCCGTACAATGCCACTGGTCTTATGACTGTCCTATAGATCTTCGATTTTAGGCGTTCTGGGATTTTCTTGTCACAGAGAACTCCCGTCATAGAACGCCACTTGGACCAAGCCGCACTCACACGCGAGTTCACCTCAGTACTCATACTGCCATCAGACGCAATTGCTGATCCAAGGTACTTGAATGTCGTTGCACGTGTCAGCTCTACTCCATTTATTTTGATAGAACCGCACTCGCTCGTGTCGGTTGTCAGGTACTCAGTCTTCCTAACGTTCAACCTGAGTCCGAACATCGCTAGGCGATCGCACCAAGCTTGCGCTTGTTGTTCGAGTACGTTTTTGTCTTCGCAGGCGAGCATCACGTCATCAGCATAGAGAAGCGTCCATGGAGCCGGTTTCTGAAGATCTCGTGAGATGGCATCCATGACGACAACGAAAAGAAGTGGGGAAAGCGCAGAGCCCTGATGTACCCCAACAGAGATGGGGAATTCCTGTCGAAACGCCAGCTGACGTTTGCACTCGGCTCTTTGGGCTTGAGTAAAGCATGCGAACCCACTCGATAAGCTCTTCGGGGACGCCATGTTGTCGTAAGGCGTACCATATTACTTCACGTGGAACGCGATCAAAAGCCTTTTCCAAGTCTAGAAAGGCAAAATGCACCGGCTTTTGTTTTTCACGGTGTTTTTCTAGCAGAAGACGAGCGGCGTGTATGGCATCAATGGTGCCGCAGCCAGTCACGAAGCCGCATTGGTTCACGGTAAGCTGGACTATGTCACGAATACGGCGATCTACAATTCGTTCGAATACCTTCATGCTGTGGGAGAGCAGACGAATTGGTCGGTAGCTCGTGCAATCTGCAGGACTCCCCTTTTTCTTCCAAATCGGGATCGTCGTACTCTGTTGCCAACTCTCCGGCACTTTCTTTTCTGCGACGACTTGGTTGAAGAAGTTCGTCAGCCACTCTGCTGGATTCCAGCACTGTGACTTCCACAGATCGGCCGCCAAGTCGTCGGGACCCGTTGCTTTACCTGTCTTCATCTTCTTCAAAGCCGCCTCTGTTTCGCTCACAGTTATCTTCGAGACAGGGCCGTGGACCGGAGGAGCAGAAGGTATTGGCGGGTGTGAGAATTCTACTGTCGAGATTTTCTCGAAGTAGTCGTGCCACCGCTTCACAGCCCTCTTGCGGTCCATTACGAGTCGCCCGTTCTCGTCATTGATGCCAAAGAACTTCTCGATATCTTCGGTCTGGCGATGGCGAGCCTTGGCTAGTTTGTAAATATAGCGTTCGCCGTCGCGCGTCTCGAGCTTCTCGCTAACGCCATCGAGATGAACTGCTCTAGCAACAGCCACAGCTTTCTTTGCTGCCTTCTTCGCGCTCTGATAGTTGTTCCAGTTATCGCTTGACTTGTCACCGAGAAACACTTGGTAGAGCCTTTTCTTCTCCCGTACTTTTTCTCTGACAGTGTCGGTCCACAGCCATGTCTGCTTGTCGATTTTCCGCCGTCCAGGCTTCGTAATGCCAAGCTCGGAGCGAGCAACACGGACTATCGCTTCTGTGGCACATTTCCATGTTTCGTCGACAGTCGTTACTGGCGGTAGCCGAATGCGACTGAACAGAGCGGATTCCTTTTCTTTCAATCGCCACCACTTGATCCTTGCAGGCCCACACCGTTCGGCTTTCTTGGTCCTTGGAGGGGCAATCTTTAATGTGCAAATCAGTGGTCGATGTTGCGTAGCGACTGTCTCGTACGGCACTGTCTTCGCGTCCGTCACTAGCCCTCGATCACGTTGCCTGACAAGAACGAAATCAATCTGAGTTCTGGTATTACCGCTGTAGAACGTGATGAGGTGTGAGTCACGTTTACGATAGTTTGTGTTCACGATGGTGAGATTGTGAGAGCTTGCATATTCAAGAATTCGCTCACCATCGGCGTTTCGTGACCCATAACCAAACCCACCATGACAACTATAACCATCTTTCGCAGATCCAACGTGTCCATTAAGGTCACCTGCGACATACAATTATTGCAATGATTATTGTAATTCGCCATGCTTATTCACCGCTCCTCCTTCCGAAAAAAACCCCTGCACCTCTACTGCGAAATGGTGTTCGTGGACGCAGCAGTGTAATCCGCAGGCCGGGACGTAAGTTTGCTATAAACGAAAACACTGTTTTTTTGATTTACGAATGCACTTAACAAATTCCTTCATTTCTTCAGTTCCCCCCCCCCCCCCCCCCCCCCCCCCCCCCCCCGCCCCCCGTTCTCTCCCTGTAGTGAAGAATCGAAAATTCTTTTGCGACACAGTAAGTCTCACAATTATCCAAAAAAGGATAGCCCTGTAATTAGTGAGCCCCCAGTTAGAGGATATGCGTATGCAATATGCAATGGAAATGACGAACCCGAGACTTTACTCGTGGCAATTCTTAATGGTAGGTTACAAAACGAGGTAACTTCCTTTGCAATTTTTGATGCATAGAGTTGAGATGTTGTATTTTCAGGGAGAACTGAGGCCTAGAGAGAAACATTCAAAGCTTGCGACCTGCATAGGGATCCCAACTTTCACATGGAGAGCGCAAGAACGACGTTGAAAATAGGACAATTATTGTGGAGATTTCTTTGTTAGCGTCGCTCACTTTTATTCTATATCCGCCAGAGAGTTTATCCTGATGCTTCTTTCATGGCTTTATTGCTTATTGTAATAGACCCAATGAAATAGTAATAAGGCTACCGGCTGCCTTTGGAAAAATACGACTCGAAGGCTGTGGTACTTTTTTTGGGTGGCTCTTTTGAAATTTCGAAATGTCCTTTGGTCAATGAAATTGAGTATCAGCCACCAAAGGAGAATGCTTGGTAATTACTCGCTCTGCGTGACCCTTCGACCCTTTTGACCCCTGATAGGGGGTCGTTTTGTCCCCCCGTATCAGCAGGCTGGCTATAAATAGCCGAAAAGCCACTGATACGGGGCATTTGTACGACCACAATAAATATTACAAAGCCACCGATTTGCAATCACATATATACAAGCCAAAAGGCTTAAAAAGAATAAGGTAAAATACCCTAAGCAAACTTTACTCCCGAACAGGGACATTTTGGTGGCACGTCGGCCGAATAGCCACCAATTCTGTTTCGCCGGCTAAACCCGTGAAAATTAGGAACCCTGACCTATCAAAGGTACTAATAACCCTTTCCTCGACAAAAACCAAAGATCAGACGAAGTTATAAGCAAATAAACATAGAAAAAGTTTAGAATGTCGCTGATTTTCCACAAAAAACCTATTGGATTCAGCGCAAAAACGCTTAACACTCTTCTAGACAAATACAGCTCGTACGCAGAGGAAATAAAACCTATAGGCGACGATCGCTCACAGTACGAAGAGTACTCATCCGCAGCGTACTTCGAACAGCTAAAGGACCATGGACTCAGGCTCAACATCAACAAAACAGAATACATGTGCACAACGGCCACAGAGTCTTCGATCACAGTAGACGGAGCATCCCTACCCAAGACCACCAAGTTTCCGTATCTAGGGTCCACACTGGCCGCGGACGCCGATAGTAAAGCCGATACAATTGCTAGAATAAACGCTGCATGGAACAAATGGAGGACTGTCACTGGCGTTCTCTGTGACAGGAAAATGCCGATCCGCCTGAAGTCTAAAATTTACACCTCAGTCGTGAGACCAGTCGCCATCTATGGAGCGGAAACGAAGCAGATGACGGCTGACGAAACGAGAGCATATGGGTCTATGGAGATGAAGATGTTACGATGGAGTCTGGGACACACGCGATTCGACCACATTCGGAACGAAGACATTCGAGACAAGATCAAGGTCCAACCGATCGTCAATTCCCTTGCCTCCTCTCGCCTACGCTGGTATGATCACATTTTGCGAAGGCCTCCAGACACCGTGTCCAGATCAGCCGATAGTATTACCTTCACAGGTACACGCCCGAGAGGCAGACCCAAATTACGATGGATGGACAACGTGAAGATCGACATGAATGCTGCTGACCTGTCTGCAGACGATGCATGGAATCGAGATCGCTGGAAAGCCTTGGTGAAAAGAGCCGTACCGGAAGCGCGTACCGGAAGCGTAGCGGAAAGTTGGACAACAACACTAAGAAGAAGAAGAAAAAAAAAGTGTACAAAACCAGAGGTTATCAATTATCACATATCATGGCCAACATGTCTGAATTCCACGCTGCTCTCGCCGAACTAGATCATGAGCAACACCTTTCGCCTATCGTCAGAGCCATGAAGGTACTCGATGACAAAATCGAGTCACTATTAATGTAGTGACGTCATCGAGCGGTCGATTGGATCGCATTGAAACTGCACTTTCAATTGCACTCGACGCAACACATGCACCTTCCCATGGCAGTGCATATTCTGTCAACCAACTGATGGCGAAGAGCCACATATCTCCAGCCGTTGCCCGAAGTACCCTGACCCCGTCAGCAGGGCACTACAGGCAACTGCATCTGGCTTGTGCACCAGATGCCTGAAAGCGGCGCACCGGACGGATTGCGGCGTCGTGTGCCAAGGGTGCATGATGCCGCACAACTTCTTGTTGTGTCCGTCGAGAGGTCACCAGACGAATGGGCAAGCGACGAATGTAATGCGGCAAAGAAAAGGAATATTAGTCAATGTTATCATTTTCGCTACATGTATCTTAACAATTTTGTCGAGACGTTGTTCATTGTTAGGAATTTCTTTTTGCGAGAGGGCGCGCGGAGTGTCTCGCTCTCGTAATAACTTCGTATAGCAATCCTCGAACAGGTCGCAGGGGGGGTCGTATGTCTGCTGGAGGAAGATCGGCCGGATCCGATGCCAGTAGACATCAGCTGTTTTTGACTTTTCTACTTTTTCTAGTTCTGTACTTGTTGAACGAAATTTTGGTGAGGAAGGGGTAGTATTGCTTTTTTTGATGAACAGTTTAGGGGAGAATTGAACGACGGCTTCATAGCTCGGCTTCTGAAGAAGGTCGTTTCGACGTTTAGGCCTCTTGAGAAGGGGGGGGGGTCGTATTCCAAGATTTTCCTCAACGCCTCGCTTGACACCTGCTCGCTCTGCGTGACCCTTCGACCTTTTGACCCCTGATAGGGGGTCGTTTGTCCCCCCGTATCAGCAGGCTGGCTATAAATAGCCGAAAAGCCACTGATACGGGGCATTTGTACGAACCACAATAAATATTACAAAGCCACCGATTTGCAATCATATATACAAGCCAAAAGGCTTAAAAAACCAAGGTAAAATACCCTAAGCAAAACTTTACTCCCTAATCCGGGACAGTAATGCAGCCCAGAGATTGCGGTCCACACTCTGAAGACGAAATAACCTACGCAGTAGTTTGTCCAGAAAAGATAGTTGATCCGAACGGAAAAGTGGAGGCTAACTTTCCTTCACTTGCAAGAGCTACAGAGGAAATTCCAGTAATACAAGTTGTCACTTTTGAGAGGGGGATGTGGTGAGTCTCGTTAACATTTGCTTATTTCTACGACCCCACTTTGATGCCATTCTTTTTGTAATTGTCCAGAGATGCCATAGGTTGGTATATGAGATCGATTCCATGCGACACTGGATCGCAAGGCCATCGACCAACAAGGCAAGCCCGGCCCATCGAACAGTATCCACAGAAGTATTAGGGGACAAGAACCCCCGCTACTATTCACATGTATGATCTTCGTGATGAAATTTGTTGTTTGGCTTTTTTGCAAAGAAAGTGAGTTGGTATCTTATGTTTTTTTCACCACACTAATATTCGGAAGTCAGCCTTTAATGGTCTATTGCTAGGCAGCTATTAATTCTTGGATGTGCATATGAATACATACTTTGCATTGTTTTCTTTCCAAGGTATTAAAAGGTAAGGTTGACCTCTACTTCGATATCATTCACCTGTCTTGTGCCGACGTACAAAATTGTGCGAGGGTGTCAATCCGGAGCGATGTAAAACACACACACTTACAGCTATGTTATACAGTAGTGGTCAAAAGTTTGGAAAATTTTTTATTTTTGATGACTAGCGAAAAGTGCTAGGCCAATAGAATCGCCGCGCCGAATTCACTATAACTATATCAAATATCAAGTGGAGAATATACGACTGGACAACAGAAATTTTTTGAAAGGAAAAACCTCGCGTTTTTATAAGAAATTGCGCGTCAAAAGTTTGAAACTTCTCAATTCCAAAGCGAATTCGGCAAAACAGCTCTCGAATCCACATGATAAATTAATTATTCGATGAGAAGCTGTGAATTTCTATGTCGGCACCGTTTCTTGTCCATGGTGATTAAAAATAATCTTGAGATTTTTAAGAAGAACCCTACACACTGTGAATCAAATCACATTGTTTGGAGGGATTTTTCACTGGAATGTGGATTGTGCAACATGCTAGCTCTTCCGTGGGATGTAGAACTCAGCTAGACTCCAGATCTCTCGCTTGGTCGCTTCATAACAGCTTCTTTTTCTGGGGTTAGGAAGGCGGCAGTGAGGAGTAGGAGGCTTGCATTGGGTCATTTCCGCGATAGAAAAACCCATCTTTTTCGGCTAGTTCTGACTATCGAAGGAAGCATTGTATTCTACAGACTATACTTGTACTTAGCCCAACCCACATTTTCGCTGGATACCATAGAACTGGGGAATCGCCGAATGGTCGGACACATCTTCATCCATGACAATACTTTCACTATTTGACTGTTGTAAGTCTGGTACCTACAAACAAGTTCCGGTATGGGACACTTCACAGGTCCACAACATCATTTTTAGGAAAACAGAAATCCCATTCGTCGCTGAGGACAAAGCTTTATCTCTAGCCTTTGGTTCATTTCAGCCGTTAGTGCGCTTAAGCCAGTTGGGCCATCCTGCTTTCAAAGCCCAGTAATGGCTCCTTGTTAGGACACCATCCGTAATATTCACCTGGTTGCGGCCGATGTTGGGCTGCACTTGGATTTTCATATGATTAGGAGAAAACCAGAAAAAAGCCGTCTCTTAGTTGGGGATGTCGTGGGTACGCGACCGCGCCAACCACCCTTCACTGTATTTAGGAGGGCCAATTTTTTCTTGAAAGGTACTTTTTGTGAAATGATCATTCTTCTTATGCTTACTCGACTCCAATAACGCTAGAAACATTCGATAATATTGCTTCCGTAGAGACTGAACTACTAAGAAACAGTTTCAATTTCGTATTCCGGATTGTAGGGTTTAAAAAAGGACCTCCCATGGGAAAACTGCTTCCTTTGCATATGAATTCATTTTGAAATTACACATTACTCAATGGTTGAACTAAAATTAACAGAAACAAGTAAACATTGAAGAGTAGGAATCATAATGACGAGGAAACAAAAAGTTTCCAAAACTTTTGACGCGCCATTACTTGAAAAAAATCTTATTTCTCAAATATGATTATAGGTTTTTGGAAATTGTTCTTCCCGTCGTATTCTGAACTGATTTTGTATGAATATCTAAATTTGGGACAATTTTCGTTATGTGTCGGCCGCGCTAGATCAAAAATAAAAAAGTTTCCAAACTTTTGACCGCTACTGTAGGTTCTCTGGGAATGATGAGGGAGGGGACGTGGGGTAGGGGTGAGAGTAGCTAATTCTCATCAAAGATCTAGCAGTTGCACTGTATTTCCAGTGTGGGTCAGTAGCAGCTGTTAACTTCTGAGTCGACTACAGTGAGTGAGTCCATTCATTATAGAATATTCTCTCTGTTAGAATGGGTAGAAGATACTCATTAAAACTTGCCGTATAATATATATTCCATAAATGAAAAGGACTCACTCATTATAGTCGACTCGGAAGTTAACAGCTGCTACTGACCCACACTGGAAATCCAGTGCAACTGCTAGATCTTTGATGAGAATTAGCTACTCTCACCCCCACCCCCACCTCCCCTCCCTCATCCTTCCCAGAGACCTACAGTAGCGGTCAGAAGTTTGGAAACTTTTTTTATTTCTGATCTAGCGCGGCCGACACATAACGAAATTGCCTCAAATTTAGATATTACATACAAAATCAAGTCCAGAATACGACGGAAAGAATATTTCCAAAAATCTATAATCATATTGAGAAATAAGATTTTTTTCAAGTAATGGCGCGTCAAAAGTTTGGAAACTTTTTGTTTCCCTCATCATTATGATTCCTACTCTTCAATGTTTACTTGTTTCTGTTAATTTTAGTTCAAACATTGAGCAATGTGTAATTTCAAAATGAATTCATGTTGTCACAGGAGGCATTTTTTCTGTAGTCCTTTAAACCCTACAATCGGAATACGAAATTGAAACTGATTTTTAGTAGTTCAGTCTCTACGGAAGCAATATTATCGTTTATGTTTCTAGCCTTATTGCAGTCGAGTAAGCATAAGAACAATGATCTTTCCCAAAAAGTACCCTTTCAAGAAAATTGGCCCTCCTCAAATACAGTGAAGGGTGGTTGGCGCGTCGCGTACCCACGACATCCCCAACTAAGAGACGGCGGTTTTCTGGTTTTCTCCTAATCATATGAAAATCCAAGTGCAGCCCAACATCGGCCGCAACCAGGTGAATATTACGGATGGTGTCCTAACAAGGAGCCATTACTGAGCTTTGAAAGCAGGATGGCCCAACTGGCTTAAGCGCACTAACGGCTGAAATGAACCAAAGGCTAGAGATAAAGCTTTGTCCTCAGCGACGAATGGGATTTCTGTTTTCCTAAAAATGATGTTGTGGACCTGTGAAGTGTCCTATTAGCAGGAAACCTAGTTTTGGGTACCAGACTTCAACAGTCAGAAAAATAGTGGAAGTATTGCCATGGATGAAGATGTGTCCGACCATTCGGCGATTCCCCAGTTCTATGTATCCAGCGAAATGTGGGTTGGGCTAAGTACAAGAATAGTCTGTAGAATACAATGCTTCCTTCGATAGTCAGAACTAGCCGGAAAAAGATGGGTTTTCTATCGCGGAAATGACCCAATGCAGGCCTACCTCCTCACTGCCGCCTTCCTAAACCCAGAAAAAGAAGCTGTTATGAAGCGACCAAGTCGAGATCTAAAGTCTAATTGAGTTCTACATCCCACGGAAGAGCTGGCATGTCGCTCAACCCACATTCCAGTAAGAATCCCTCCAAACAATGTGATTTGATTCACAGTGTGTAGGGTTCCTTCTTAAAAATCCTAAAATTATTTTATAATCAAACTCCATGTCAATAAAAACGACGCTGACATAGAAATTCACAGCTACTCATCGAATAACTAATTTATCATGTAGATTCGAGAGCTATTTTGCCGAATTCGCTTTGGAATTGAGAAGTTTCCAAACTTTTGACGCGCCATTTCTTATAAAAATTCGTATTTTTCTTTAAAAAATCATGTTGTCCATCGTAATCTACACTTGATTCTGTATATAATATGTGAATTCGGGGCAATTCATTGCCTAGCGGCTACGCTAGATCAAAAATAAAAGTTTCCAAACTTTTGACCACTACTGTATAACATAGCTGTAATGTGTGTGTGTTTTACATCGCTCCGGATTGACACCCTCGCACAATTTTGTACGTCGGCACAAGACAGGTGAATGATATCGAAGTAGAGGTCAACTTACCTTTCATACCTTGGACAGAACACAAGGCCAAAAGTATGTATTCATATGGCACATCCCAAAAGAATTACATAGCCTCCTAGCAATAAGACCCATAAATCTGCTTCCCCGATATAGTGTTCAAAAAACACTCAAGATACCAACTCACTTTCATTTGCAAAAAAGCCAAACAACAAATTTCATCACGAAGATCATACATGTGAAATAGTAGCGGGGGTTCTTGCCCCCAATACTTCTGTGGATACTGTTCGATGGGCCGGGCTTGCCTTGTTGGTCGATGGCCTTGCGATCCAGTGTCGCATGAATCGATCTCATATACCAACCCATGGCATCTCTGGTTACAAAAAGAATGGCATCAAAGTGGGGTCGTAGAAATAAGCAAATGATAACGAGACTCACCACATCCGCCCTCTCAAAAGTAGCACTATGTATTCCTTGAATTTCCTCTGTAGCTCCTTGAGGTGAATGAAGTTGCCTCCCTTTCCGTTCTTATCAACTATCTTACTGGGCAACCTACTGGTAGGTTCTTTTCTCACGAGTGTGAGACTGAATAAATCTGGCTGCATCACTGTCCGGATTAGGGAGTATGTTCTGTTAGTATTATCACATTGGTATTAAGCTTTTGCCTAGTTAATATAATCTCGCAGTCGTGCTTTGTAATATTATTTGGTTTGCACAATGCCTCGTAATCAGTGCTTTCGCTAATTAGCCATGCATGCTCATTACAGGGGGGGACAAACACCCTATTCAGGGTCGAAAGGTCGAAGGTCACGCAGAGCAGCAGGGTCAGAGCGAGCGTGAGGAAAATACTTGGAAATCACACAGACCCCCCTTCTCAAGGCCTGAACGTCGAAACGACCTTCTTCAGAAGTCGAGCTATGAAGCCGTCGTTCAATTCTCCCCTAAACTGTTCATCAAAAAAAGCAATACTACCCCTTCCTCACCAAAATTTCGTTCAACAAGTACAGAACTAGAAAAAGTAGAAAAAGTCAAAAAGTGATGACCTACGCCATCGATCCGCCCGATCCTCCTTCCAGCAGACCAATAGACCCCCCCTGCGACCTGTCGAGGATGCCTCACGCACCTTCGACCCTGAAGCGAGACACTCCGCGCGCCTCTCACAAAAGAAATTCTAAACAAGAACAAGTCCGATAAAATGTAAGATAGCATGTAGCGAAATGACAACAGACTAATATTTCCTTTTCTTTGCCGAAGTTCCATTCGCCTGCCCATTTGACTGGTGTCCTCTGGATGGGCACAACAAGAAGTTGTGCGGCATCATGCACCCTTGGCACACGACGCCGCAATCCGTCCGGTGCGCCGCTTTCAGGCATCTGGTGCACAAGCCAGATGCAGTTGCCTGTAGTGCCCTGCTGACGGGGTCAGGGTACTTCGGGCAACGGCTGGAGATATGTGGCTCTTCGCCATCAGTTGGTTGACAGAATATGCACTGCCATTTAGGGGCAGTGCGGTCGAGTAGTAATTGAAGTGCAGTTTCAATGCGATCCAATCGGACCGCTCGATGACGTCACTATATTAAATAGTGACTCTATTTTGTCATCGAGTACCTTCATGGCTCTGACGATAGGCGAAAGGTGTTGCTCATGATCTAGTTCGGCGAGAGCAGCGTGGAATTCAGACATGTTGGCCATGATATGTGATAATTGATAACCTCTGGTTTTATACACGTTTTTTATCTTCTTCTTCTCTTCTTAGTGTTGTTGTCCAACTTTCCGCTACGCTTCCGGTACGCGCTTCCGGTACGCTCTTTTCACCACGCTTACAGCAATCTTCGATCCATGGCTCGTCGCAGCAGATCAGCAGCATTCATGTCGATCTTCACGTTGTCCATCCATCGTAATTTGGGTCTGCCTCTCGGGCGTGTACCTGTGAAGGTAATACTATCGGCTGATCTGGACACGGTGTCTGGAGGCCTTCGCAAAATGTGACCATACCAGCGTAGGCGAGAGGAGGCAAGGGAATTGACGATCGGTTGGACCTTGATCTTGTCTCGAATGTCTTCGTTCCGAATGTGGTCGAATCGCGTGTGTCCCAGACTCCATCGTAACATCTTCATCTCCATAGACCCATATGCTCTCGTTTCGTCAGCCGTCATCTGCTTCGTTTCCGCTCCATAGATGGCGACTGGTCTCACGACTGAGGTGTAAATTTTAGACTTCAGGCGGATCGGCATTTTCCTGTCACAGAGAACGCCAGTGACAGTCCTCCATTTGTTCCATGCAGCGTTTATTCTAGCAATTGTATCGGCTTTACTATCGGCGTCCGCGGCCAGTGTGGATCCTAGATACGGAAACTTGGTGGTCTTCGGTAGGGATGCTCCGTCTACTGTGATCGAAGACTCTGTGGCCATGGTGCACATGTATTCTGTTTTTGTTGATGTTGAGCCTGAGTCCATGGTCCTTCAACGTTCGCTAAACGATTAAAGTACTCTTCGTACTGTGAGCGATCGTGGCCTAGGTTTTAATTTCCTCTGCGTACGAGCTGTATTTGTCTAGAAGAGTATTAAGCGTTTTTGCGCTGAATCCAATAGTTTTTTTGTGGAAAATCAGCGACATTCTAAACTTTTTCTATGTTTGCTTCTTTTTGCTTTAATTGCGTTCCTGACTTTGTTGGTTTGCCGAGAAAGGGTATTAGTAACTTTGATAGTCAGGGTCCTAAATTTTTCACGGTTTAGGTCCGCAAAACAGAATTTTTGCTAATCGCCGATGCACCAAAATTATCCCAGATTAATGGACGTAGAGTTTGCTTAGGGTATTTTACCTCACTCTTTTATTAAGCCTTTTGGCTTGTATATATGATTGCAATCGGTGGCTTTGTAATATTTATTGTGGTCGTACAAATGCCCCGTATCAGTGGCTTTTCGGCTATTTATAGCCAGCCTGCTGATACGGGGGGGACAAACGACCCCCTATCAGGGGTCAAGGTCGAAGGGTCACGCAAGAGCGAGTTAATTACCAAGCATTCTCCTCTTGGTGGCTGAGATACTCCAATTTCATTGTCAAAAAGGACATCGAAATTTTAAAAGCAAGCCACCAAAAAAAACGTACCACCACATCCTCGAGTTATTTTCCCAAAAGCATCGGTAGCTCTATTACTATTCATCCTAATTACCAAAGCAAAAAGCCATTGGAAAAGAACCATCAGGATAAACTTATGGCGGTATAGGAATAAAAGGTGTAGCCGAACGCTAACAAAGACACCAATTCACAAAAACTTGTTCCTATTCAACGTCGTTCTTGTCCTCTCCATGTGAAAGTTGATCCCCTATGGCAGGTCACCAAGCTTTGATGTTCTCTTCTAGCCTCAGTTCTCCCCTGCAAACAACATCTCAACTCTCTATGCATCAAATGCAAAGTAAAGTATCTCTCGCTTGAATCGCTACCATAAGAATCCACAGTAAAGCCTCGGTCGTACATTCATTGGCATATCATTACGCATATCCTCTAATCCTGCTCCACTAATTACAGGGCCTCCCTCCTTTTATTGATAATGTGAGACACTTGTCGCAAAGAATCTTTGCGCCTGCTTCACTACAGGGCCACAGAAACCGAAGAAAATGAAGAATTGTTAATTGATCGTAAAAATCAAAAAAAAAGTGTTATAGTCAAACTTAACGTCCGTCTCGGAACTACACCGCTTCGTCCACGAACCCATTTCGCAGTAGAGGTTCAGGGTTTTCTTGAAGGAGAGCGTGACATAAGCATGGCGCAATTAACAATAATGTATGCTATAATTGTATTGTCGCAGGTGACCTTAATGGACACGTTGGATCTGCGAAAGATGGTTATAGTTGTCATGGTGGGTTTGGTTATGGGTCACGAAACGCCGATGGTGAGCGAATTCTTGAATATGCAAGCTCTCACAATCTCACCATCGTGAACACAAACTATCGTAAACGTGACTCACACCTCATCACGTTCTACAGCGGTAATACCAGAACTCAGATTGATTTCGTTCTTGTCAGGCAACGTGATCGAGGGCTAGTGACGGACGCGAAGACAGTGCCGTACGAGACAGTCGCTACGCAACATCGACCACTGATTTGCACATTAAAGATTGCCCCTCCAAGGACCAAGAAAGCCGAACGGTGTGGGCCTGCAAGGATCAAGTGGTGGCGATTGAAAGAAAAGGAATCCGCTCTGTTCAGTCGCATTCGGCTACCGCCAGTAACGACTGTCGACGAAACATGGAAATGTGCCACAGAAGCGATAGTCCGTGTTGCTCGCTCCGAGCTTGGCATTACGAAGCCTGGACGGCGGAAAATCGACAAGCAGACATGGCTGTGGACCGACACTGTCAGAGAAAAAGTACGGGAGAAGAAAAGGCTCTACCAAGTGTTTCTCGGTGACAAGTCAAGCGATAACTGGAACAACTATCAGAGCGCGAAGAAGGCAGCAAAGAAAGCTGTGGCTGTTGCTAGAGCAGTTCATCTCGATGGCGTTAGCGAGAAGCTCGAGACGCGCGACGGCGAACGCTATATTTACAAACTAGCCAAGGCTCGCCATCGCCAGACCGAAGATATCGAGAAGTTCTTTGGCATCAATGACGAGAACGGGCGACTCGTAATGGACCGCAAGAGGGCTGTGAAGCGGTGGCACGACTACTTCGAGAAAATCTCGACAGTAGAATTCTCACACCCGCCAATACCTTCTGCTCCTCCGGTCCACGGCCCTGTCTCGAAGATAACTGTGAGCGAAACAGAGGCGGCTTTGAAGAAGATGAAGACAGGTAAAGCAACGGGTCCCGACGACTTGGCGGCCGATCTGTGGAAGTCACAGTGCTGGAATCCAGCAGAGTGGCTGACGAACTTCTTCAACCAAGTCGTTGCAGAAAAGAAAGTGCCGGAGAGTTGGCAACAGAGTACGACGATCCCGATTTGGAAGAAAAAGGGGAGTCCTGCAGATTGCACGAGCTACCGACCAATTCGTCTGCTCTCCCACAGCATGAAGGTATTCGAACGAATTGTAGATCGCCGTATTCGTGACATAGTCCAGCTTACCGTGAACCAATGCGGCTTCGTGACTGGCTGCGGCACCATTGATGCCATACACGCCGCTCGTCTTCTGCTAGAAAAACACCGTGAAAAACAAAAGCCGGTGCATTTTGCCTTTCTAGACTTGGAAAAGGCTTTTGATCGCGTTCCACGTGAAGTAATATGGTACGCCTTACGACAACATGGCGTCCCCGAAGAGCTTATCGAGTGGGTTCGCATGCTTTACTCAAGCCCAAAAGCCGAGTGCAAACGTCAGCTGGCGTTTCGACAGAATTCCCCATCTCTGTTGGGGTACATCAGGGCTCTGCGCTTTCCCCACTTCTTTTCGTTGTCGTCATGGATGCCATCTCACGAGATCTTCAGAAACCGGCTCCATGGACGCTTCTCTATGCTGATGACGTGATGCTCGCCTGCGAAGACAAAAACGTACTCGAACAACAAGCGCAAGCTTGGTGCGATCGCCTAGCGATGTTCGGACTCAGGTTGAACGTTAGGAAGACTGAGTACCTGACAACCGACACGAGCGAGTGCGGTTCTATCAAAATAAATGGAGTAGAGCTGACACGTGCAACGACATTCAAGTACCTTGGATCAGCAATTGCGTCTGATGGCAGTATGAGTACTGAGGTGAACTCGCGTGTGAGTGCGGCTTGGTCCAAGTGGCGTTCTATGACGGGAGTTCTCTGTTTTTTTTTTTGTTTTGTTTTGTTTTTTTTTGTTTTGTTCTCTGTGACAAGAAAATCCCAGAACGCCTAAAATCGAAGATCTATAGGACAGTCATAAGACCAGTGGCATTGTACGGCGCTGAGTGCTGGCCAGCGACCAGGGACACTGAAACTCGCCTCGGTGTAATGGAGACGAAGATGCTGCGCTGGACGGCTGGTGTCACGCGATTAGATCGCGTCCGGAACGATGTCATACGAGAACGCTTTGGTGTAGCTCCCATTGCTGATAAAATGCGCGAAGCTCGGCTTCGTTGGTTTGGCCACGTTCTTCGCGGAAATGATGACAGTGTTCGCAAGATCGGCCTCAACATAGACGTGCACGGAAAGCGGCCCAAGGGGCGCCCGAAGCAGCGCTGGCTCGATACGTTGCACGCAGACTTGAAGTTGGTTAACATCCACCCCGACCAAGCATTTAATCGGGAAAAGTGGCGACAGCACATCAGAAAAGCGGACCCCGCCAACAAGCGGGACAAACGCTGAAGAATAAGAAGAAGATTGCCATAACTTCGTAATGGTATGCCTATA
>MU869296.1:6325-24863 GCA_036418205.1 Ostertagia ostertagi | reverse complement strand
TACAATGTTGGCCCGCCCCCGCCAGACTGGAGGTCGTGAAGGGTCATCGTCTGCGATGCCTAGGCGATGATACCCCTTGAGTCGAACGCCTACTGAGATATATATGAACGGATCATGATCGCCATGAGTACTATAATGTCTTCCTGTAATATGTCATCGGAGTAATTTGAATTCTCCGCAAAAGAGCCTCTTCAGTGTTGCATCCCCACATCGAGCCGCATTGTCCTACTCAGCAAAATGTGTGCCTTCACGTCGACCGAAATGACTGAATTAGAGTGTAGCATCTCAAGTGTGCTAGTGATTTGAACTTTTTAGTTAATACCAATTTTAGGTATGGCCGGCAAACCTTGGCGATTGAAACCGGCACTATACACGACTAGCCTCGTCTACATATCTATTCAAGTTGCTTTTTCTTTTCTATCATTTTTATGTAGCTATTATGGTTACGGCCTATCAAATTTGACAAGATGGACCATCGATCGACTAGAAGAGGTGGGTTTACTCGGAACGACAGTTTTTTTCATGGCTACTTGTCAGAAAGACTGCAAAAGATAGTGACAATTTGATCATTTTCCAGTTAAAGTTTGCGTTGCTCCTTTCAGTATTTTTTGCCTTGCGCCTTTTCTTCTCTACGTGGTGGTTTTGTTGAATCAAGGTGGTCCTAGATCAATGCATCGACGGATAGATCGATTTGCAGCGCAAAGGTTCTGTCTGATTTGATAACGTAACAGAGTGTACGGAACCGAGATCACTCATCCGCTCCCGCGATGCCCTTATGCCTTCTAGAGGAATGGAGCAAAATTATTTGTGCACCGTATTTCATTTTCGTTCCGAATATTTCCATCAGTCAATTTGAGCACGAACATTATTTGCTGTAAACATGGCAATCCAGGAATTTTAGCGGTCTCAAAATGGTCGCATTTTCCCTAAATTTCAATAGCGTTGAACCCATCAATAGGCGCCGAGCAATTCCTGGCTTTATCAAACACGAAGGCCATCCCCATTTCTGTTTCAATGAGAGCGATACCCTTCTGTAAGATTGCCTAACGGAGGAATAGTCTGCTCTCCCAGGCCTCCAAAATCGAACTAGTAAATAGTATTCATGAATCGAATTGATTTATGATAGTTCATTTTGGGTTAAAAAATATTGGTGCATCGGTAACTTTGCTACTTCATGTACCTACTATGTCTTGATGGAGAGTCATATCTTTGTTGGAAAGTTCTATTTGTGATTCTGCGGAGGGTTACGATTTATCTGATGAGTTTGGTACCGCCATTTTGGCAATACTTACTACACCTCGAATCCTCCACCCTTCCCCTCTGCCCCAGGGGTCACAGTTGAAGAAAGACTATTCATCTTCGTAATAAGGAACTGATTAAAGTGAATAGTTTTGTCGGGGGATGGTCCTGAGAATAATTTCCGGAGAAAGCTCAGTCGCCGAGTGTTCCATCAACCAATTTGAAAAAAAAAACAGTGAATCCACATTGCAGCCAAGAGTGCGAAGTTCTGAAAGGTTTCACCCCATAAAGATGTGCATTGTTTTGGTTTAAATTATTTATGAAAACAACTCGTTGTACATCTCATCCGCTATCTTTCTTTTTCTTCTTCCCTCTTTCCTTTCTCGCTTTGCACCATATTTTTTATCTACGCTTCAGTTACGAGTAACTCGCGGGAAGTTGGCGTGGTTAGGGGAATCATGGAGAGGTGCCAGGAGCAGTATGAAAATACAAAAACGCAAGGCAACTCAAAGTGACGTCAAGGTAAGTGGATTCGATTCTGTGAATCTTATTTCACTAATTGCATTCCCTTTCGTTTTTTCTCATTCCCTATGATTTGAAGTTATACGAGAACCTGAGATCAAATTGGAGGAGGAAATGCAAATTCTGAACGCCGAGCAACTTTCGCTTTTTGATGGAACTCGACCTTCACGGTTTGTTTTATTGATGTTTTTCGTCGTTTGTCCGCTTGAATAGCTTTTTTTCTATTTGATAAGCCTATGCGATTGTCATTGATCTTATCAGTTACTTCAGAATACTCTAAAGTAGACTTCAGAGCCTGCTCCTATTTATAAAATGGTGTACAAATTCTTTGCCATTTTTGCAAATACCCTAGAAGCCAACCTGTTCGAAGATTGAGGGTATCCGCAGTTTTTAATGCAATTCGATCCCAGCAGCTGTCGATTCCCTTCTCCCAGAACGAGGGGAGCCGGGATTTAATTTAGTCGTCTGGTCTTCCTCACCGATCTATGCCTCGAACTTATTTTTGTTTAGGAAACACTGGAGGTGCTTCACTAATCAGTAATAAGACCAGAAAAGGTTGGAACTATAAGGATTCAAGAACCTACTAGCCCCTATAACCCTGACTTTGGCTGTCTGTTGGCTGGCTCTACATCAATCGAGGGAATCATTGCTACTTTAGCCAAGGCAAGGTAACAGGCCTGAGTTGAAGAACAATGGAAATTGCTAGGTGACTCCTTGACCCCCTTTCGGCCCTGAACTTTTCGTTCTATTACTGCTCTAAAGTTGCTTTCTAGGCGTTTGGCATTTTGCTGGGCGAAAAACAATAATGAAAGTATTGTTCTATCATCTGAGGTTCCTTCAGACCTGTTTACTTGGCAATCCTTGGCCGTATATACAATGTTGAAAAGGGGAGGAAACATTACGGGAAAGGAGGTGGCTACCACTTCTTTGCAGGTGAGCGGTTGTTGTGAATACATTATTTTACTTATCTTTATTTATTTTTTTTATTTATTGCTTTTGTTCTTGTTCTATTTTTTACAGGCTGGTATAGTTTTGATATTTCTTTTCTGTGGTCCCGACTGTATGTAATGGAGCTGTCGCCTTGTTGGCGTCTCTAGGGTTTATTAATGAAGTTGATGCTCTTTAGACGTTAAATGATACCGCATATTAGAACTTGCTCTAAATGCTGAAGAATTTTCCAAAGTAGCGTGAATCTTGACGAACGTGGCAATGTGATGTGAGGGCTGAAAAAAATCTGCGACTGCAGAGGAAACTCACCAATGCGACGCGTGGCTGTCATTGATAATATTCGCTAATACTTCGATATTGTGGGCGGGGTCAATAATGGACAATATCGCGATCCTCGTCTCAACTTTAGGGGCTCATCATTTGTTTGGCAGAGGTGGCTTAGTGAGAGGTAGAGAATCTATTCCTTTTTATTGTCGAGAAACAATGGGAGAGATTGTAGGGTAGTGTCGGCGACAATTGTCACACGAAGTTCACTCAGGGAAGGGCATCCAACGAGTAATAGGTACTTGTCGAGATCCAGTAGGAAAAGTACACATAACGTGAGCTAGACAGCAACCATTTGGACGTCTCATATTCCTCGTCATTTCGCTGTGTCCAGTCGGACAGGGCACTGAATAGCGGATATTTGTCGACATTCTTTGCATGCACTTGTTTTTAGGGCGCGACGCTACGAGGGCGTTCGTAAGTGGTGATTTCACGGAAAGTGGATTGGTTGATAATACCGATGGGCTTTCTCACGATGATTTGTTAGGTAGGTTTACACATTGCGGCGCACGATAAAACTGATTACTTCTCCCTCAGATCTTCATTTCTGGATTTTCTATGATTTCAGGAATTCGTGATCGGATCTCATTTTATGAGAAAGACTACAAGTTAGTCGGTGTTCTTGTTGGTAGGTATTATGATGCTAATGGACAGCCAACGCAGGAGCTACGCGATGTACGTTCCTAAAGTTTTGTTTACGTCATGTCGCCTATACTGGATGTTGTTATGTTTTGTAATCCTTTATTTATTTTTGACCTTAATATTGATCATTACTTTAGGTATTAGGCCGTATGCAAACCGCAGCTGAATGGAAAGCTTCCAGGGCCGCAGAAGCTGAGGTTAGATATTTATTTTCCAATTGTTTTCATATGCTGAGCATTTCCTTTGTTTTCCTTCCCCCTCAATCAATGCTACTTATTAGCTTGTAGCTTTTTTTATTATTATTTGTTTTTTTGTTGTGGTATCGCTGTCACTAAATCTACATTTTGTGAGGTTTTCCCACCATGTAACAGCGAATGGCATCAAAATAGCGGAGGGCGGGTGTGGTGTTCCATATGAAGAGTGGAGGCATTCAACGAGATTGGGCTGGAGTACCAAGGTGCGACTTTCAGATTGACTTCTGTGCTTGTATTTTTCCCCAATACCTTGAGTTTCGTTTTCAAAGCCATTGTCAACATTTTGAAAAATATTCAGGTTACTCTACGATCCAAATACAAAACAACAACGTTGTGCTTGTGTAAAAAATTTTGGTGCGGGTTTATCGCAGCTGGATTTTTTCTTCTTATATTAAATTTTTGTAGCTAATCGAGGAGATCTTGACCATCCGAATCTAAGGGTAAGCCTATTTTGCTGTTTCTCATTGTTTATTTCAAAGAAATGGTATGATAGCGCATGCCTGATTTATTGAAACTACACGATCAAGGCTAACCAAAGCCACGAATCGTGCCCGACCTTTAGGTTTTTTCTTCCTGCTCTGATAGTAGGTGGCCCGTCTCACCAAATGCGCTGTGTTGAGAACTGAACTGGTGGGCGGTGTCAGGGAAGCAAAAAAAGAAGGAAGGCGTAGGATTGATTGAATGTGAATGGGATATTTCAGAATCTTTTTGCACATAGGCAGCAGAGAGTGAGCCTTTTTTAGCGTTTATGCATAAAAGAGCAATTCATATTTTCAAACCTCGCTTAAGATAGACAGCTTGGGTCAATAAGCAGACCTCTGCGTTAGTGAACATTATTTTCGACTTCAACAATGTCACCCTTGTCCTGCACCTTATGGTCTTTTTTGTCCTTCTTTTTAACTGTTTAGTTTTTTGCAACCAAACTTACTACGCTTGTCAAGCTATCACCGTCTGACGGTATAACCAGATTCGTGTGCCCAAGGCGCTTCTTAGAAGCATGCCACGGCTATTTTTTGTAGTCCAGTTGCTGTGAAGTTCATTCGGCATGCACAAACGTGCATAAGATATGCTTTGTTGTCTTTGCCACTCCTCTGTTCCCATTTGACACTTCCCCGATTTTTTTTTTCTGTTGCGGAAGGCTGATTGTTTGTGGTCCCTTTTCGAAGGGGTAAGGATGCTCTATTTGTCCCGAAAACCTCTGCGATATAAAATTTCCCATAAATATCTGTCGCTAACGCCACATATGCAATTATTCTCAACTCTCCCAAATGAAAAATAAGAAGACTGAAAACTGTGGCAAAATATATTGAAAAATTTCGTATTTCAGCAGTATCCAAAATGCTCGCCTTCATCTAACAGCTGTCGAATTGAGAACGATTGAATTTGAAGCTCTTGGATGTCAGTTGCCTTCAACATCTCACTATTCTCAGTGAAAAGTCGTAAGTAGGATCTTCTAGTCGTTCAACCCGGTAATATTTGCTGCCTTTGTTCTTGTTTGGCTGTTTATTTTGCTTGCTGTAAGCTTATCAGGGTTGAACATATGTGTTAGTCTCAACGTTTAGCGAATTACTTTGTCGTCAGACACAGCGAGATAAATGATAAGGCGATATTGTTGTACACTCCATGATTTGTTCATAAACTTTCCTTCCAAAATATGTCAAATTTTGTTATAGAGAGGAGCTTATTTGTATAGTAGATCTACATACTGCCACACAATCTTTCGTTATCGCTCTACTTGTGTTTCCTGTTTCCTCCAATTCTGGCACTTGTCTACTTAGCTTTTTATGGAGTACAATTTCATAGTCATATTCGACGTGTGTGGTTCGTATGTATTATTCAAATTAAGGCGAGATCTATGAAGAACTAAAGTATTATTTTCCTATGTAGGGTATTGAATTAGTTGTACCCAAGAGTGTCTTAATATTGTACATCAAATATGTTGGTGATTGTTATAGTAATAAATAATTATCATTTTATGCTGATATTTTCCAATATTTCCCACTTATTGAGTCCGTGGTCTCCTGATATACCATTGCTACCAGTTCCTCGCTGGGATTTTTTACTCATCCAAATATATTCCAAAACAGATTTACCTGAATGACTATATTTTGAATATTTTTGTTTTGAGTTATTTTGGAATGGTGAAATACTCCTAGTGTTGGAATTAAAATTCGCACATTCACATTTTTCCTGTTTTACTCAAAATTCTTCAAATTTGAAGGGTAAAGATTTTAAGTGATGACCGATACAAAAATTGAAGACCTACGATTACCTGCGGCGGTTGTGAGCCGAATAGTCGACAAGGCTATCGGACCAACAGGAACTGTGTCGAAGGAAGCTCGGACAGCGATTGCTCGTGCTGCGTCTGTGAGTCGTTTTTGGATTTTTTCCTTCTAATTTTTATTGTTATAATGAACATGGTCTGATTGTGTAGAGGAGGTGATGAGGCTTTGCCTTGAAAACACCCTTGTCGTGAGTGGTACGGGGGTGTGGTTCGCCACGGCAGTAAGCGACTTTTACCTCTTGCAGTGCAAACTTCTCGCTGTGGAAACCCCAACCACTCTTGATCAGCGGTGGACTTGAGGTTCTCGTAGTGAACAAAATTTCGCACTGCAAAAAGCGAAAAAGTCGCTCTCTCCTGGCTTATCGAACCCGTGATATCATCACTAAAAGCGTATTTCTCGCAGATAGTATCGTATACTCCAAGTGCTTTCCAAGCGCTCTCTAGTACCTAACGCCATTCGCAACAAAATGGTCAGCGGATTTTGTCTTGTTTTTGTTTGTTAAGTGCTGTTTTTAGCCGCAGTTCGCCTTGTGAATGTTTGGGAACAAAAGTTCAGCTTTTTCTCTGCTTTTGAGGCGTACCTTACAAAACTGTGAATTATGAGAAAAAATGATTGAAGAGATTATGGTTGTTAAAAGCTTTCAATTTCAAGGTCTTCATCCTCAACGTCACATCTTATGCGAATGATTATGCTGTGACGAAGAAGCGAAAAGCTTTGTCACCTGAGGATATATATCAGTTAGCTGACTATTTGAAAACACAAATGTGTTTGGATTCTGATGAGTCCGCTTTCGCATCCCAATTCACGGGATTTCCATAGGTTGATAGCAATTAATTTACCTTTCGTCATTAACACATTGCGTACCAAGCCGTTTTTGCGCTGGCGAGCTCGCCTGGCCGCGCATGCATTCGCACCGTGCGCCACATGGTGGCGCATGCGGCCACACGGGACAGATATTTTTCAAAATCCTTTTTAGAGGGTCCTTTACCACTTTGTTTTTTTTATTGTCTTGCTAAGTCACAATTTTGTTAGGACTACGTTATAATTTTTGCCTATTTGAATTGTCATGAACATTCCAAGTGGCTATCGAATGATTATATAACAGCGGTAGTGAGGGATCAAAAAATCTGCTCTGACCAAGTTCTGGTGAAAAAAAGCGATGGCAACAAGTTCGTTCCTTTACCCCACAACCTGCTTAAGCATGTTTATTGAACAGCAATGAGGTTTATTCAGTTTACAGGATATTCGTAGGTGCATTTCACCCTCCACTGGACTTCAAGGGATGTGGGTGTATTACACCCATAATTTGCCGAACATTTATTATCGATTTTGATACGAGGGTAGCGCAAGCGCGAGTAGGATTTCAAGTAGAAGTTATTATGAAGATGAGTGCCTAAAACCACGAGACTTCAAAAGTATACAGCCAAAAGGCAAGTTAAGTGGAAGAAGCGCCCCGAAAGCCTTTACGCTGATGTTCCGCTGGCACATCACTTTATTCACGCGAAGCTTTTGGCTGAAACACATTATTGCAGCTCAGTTGGATTACATTAGATTGCGGTGACTGTTGAATTTGCTCGAAAGAATGTATTTTATTCAAGCAAATTTAATTAGCAACCTAGGCTCTTATTAGTGTCACATAAAAATATTAGCTCACAAGCTGGAGATGTCCCACTCAAGTATGTTGTTCTCCTAGTGAGATAACATACATCTGCGCAAACATGGAATGAACATCGACAGCCACTGTGAAGAAAACCAATTCAGAAATCGTGCGCCACCATGTGGCGCACGCGGCCACACGGGGCAGGAAAGTCGTGCGCCGCCATGTGGCGCACACGGACTCGCAATGTGTTAAAAGCAAAGTACGGAATGAACTGAACTGTATTATTGTCACTTGCAAGTGACTGATTGTGAATCTGTACCACCAACAGTGAAAACTAAAAAACAGTCCAACATCCGAAATAACACTCTCTCGGTTAGGCAGCGAAGCGAAGTAGCACTGACTTCTTGCGTGGGCCAATGCTACGTCCTGGGGCCTTAGCGCCCTTAGCGCCTCGGTCCGAATTGCTGCATACATTTTTTTCCGGATGCGCACCGCTGCACTTTTCTTGAGGAATAACTTAATTTCGATCGAAAACCTTGGCCTTTACCGTAAACTTAAATTTGAAGGACACATAAGTGTTCATTTTCAGGCATTTGCGAGCTTATTTCTGGTTTTATATTTATTCATTCATTTTGTTGTTTAATTACAGCAGTGTTTCATGAGTATCAATGCCTCATTGACCACAGCGCATTCGTTTCAGGCTCTTCAAGTTATTGAATGTGATCACATCGTTACTCCATTGGCGGACGAGCTTGAGGCATGGAAATCAAATAAGGTATTTTTTAGTTGTTGAAGGCTCAGAATGTCGAGAGTAACGTGGTTTATCGGTGTAAGTGAGGATTTCGAACAGAGCTGCTCCATGATTCGGAGATGAATCTTAGGGAAAGCACCTTCGATGTCAAGGGCGAGTCAATTGAGCCTCAACTTCGATGCAGTGTCAAAAAAGGATGGTAGCAGCCAGCGAGTTTTAGCTAATTGTAAGTGAGCTTCGTTGAAGGCTCAATTAAATGTGGGCCATTCCACTTTCGATTGAGCCTTCAACGGTGTTTGCTTAGCCAAACTTTCGGTACTGCTTAACCATTTCTGTGCTGAGCAGCTGTGAAGCTCGTAAGTTGGAGTTGATATGAGAGGTTATATGAAGGGCTGACAGATGCGTTCATTCGGAGAGCTGAACTAGTGCCATCATAGCGTTTCCAGTTGCGTGGCCGTGGCTCACCATCATGCTAGGTTATCGCTTCTTCGTCAAAATGTGATCTCTGTTCCAACGGTGGAGGTTGTTCAGTGTCATTTTGCTTGTTTAATATGTCTTTTTGTGATTGAAAATTTGATCTTCCTCTCTCTTGCTTCCTCAATTTCGAGGAATCTGAGATTTTTCGCTGTAGGCTTTATCAGTTCTGGAGCTTTGGAGCACATTGTGATCAAATACTGTTATTGAAAGAATTTTAGGCTCAACGATCGGAGGAGAGAAAGCGAAAGGCGGATAAGAAAGCAGTAGCAAAAACAACGGGTGAAGACGGCTCATTCACAATCGCACCATCGGAGGAGATGCGTTGAGAACTCCAGAAAGATCCTGGAAACTGACCGCCACCTTCTTGTTCACGAATCATCTTCAGCGGCTATTCTAATTTGTGTTTTTTGTTTTTTTTTCGTTCCCTCACTTCGTAAAGTGGTGCATCAGTCATTCTAATTCGGGGGCAGTAATTGGTGAGGTTTCTGTCGATAGGTGCTCTGGGTTCTTCGATAAGGGTAATAATTACGTTACCTAGACTCTCGGTCGTTGAGTCCAGCCGGATGGTCGGGTTGCTTTGTGGTGTTTACCTTGCTTTCTGCGGAAATGTGAAGTTCGATGGCATGTCTAATTACTAGGGGACGTAATTCTTTCAATTTTGAAATGACCCCTTCTTTTCGTAGTAAGGGCTCGCGATAACGACAGCACGAACCAGTTCGACTCTTATTGGGTAAAAATATATTGCCGGTTTTCTTGATGCAAGAGAGTGGGTGTTCACCGGAATGTGAGTGCACTGCTGCCAGCAGTTATAGACGTTGCGTGATAACTGTTGTCAGCTGCTTTACTGAATATCCAGCGTACGCTCTGGAAGCAGCTTATCCATCACACGCCTCTATCATCGGCGGTGATGGCCTCGTCATTTCCGGTGACGTCTACCCCAACTCTCCGATATCGACAGTAAATGCCTCATCTTTTGCTGTGAACAATTTACAGCCATTTCTTCAAGCCTAGTCTACTTTGTTATGCGTAACGATCCGATCAATCGTCCCCTCCCATCCCCCCCCCGCCGAAAATTCCGGACCGAGTTTCAAGTTTCAAAAAGTGAGACCGAGTTTTGTTATGTGAACCTAATTAACGGCCATTTGTCTGTTTCATTTTGTGCAGGTATATACTTTGTTCTGAAGAACTTCTCTGTGTAATACATTACGGACCGTCGCTGCAGGTATCTTCATATTCTTCTTAGGGTTCTTCATCACTTCATTTCAATCTGTTCAAGCTTATCAGTAAGGTGTTTAGAAGTTCTAATTTTAAAATGAACAAGAGCAGTCCAAATTGAACATGATATTCAGCTTCTTTACGTTACATTGTGGAACTTGCAATCCGTGATGTGTCCGATTCTCCGGAATTTACTTGCTATTGAGCTAGATCCCCTTAAACAGGACCGGGATCTGCAGGAAAAAAAAACTATCCCCGGCTCACAGGCTTAAAGGCAAGATTCGGTATAAAATAGAAAAGCGTTCAGTTATGAAGCTAGAGGTGAGAAGCATTCTCGGAAAGAGAAAGGAAGCAAACGACGACTTCCCCTATTTTAGCAGCACTCCAAAGTGGAATAGGGAAGGGGCACGTTGGACGAGTTTCACGAACCTAACTCTAGCTGCTCCAGTGCCAATAACATTGGGTCGCTGCCTCAAATGCGCCCGCACTTTTCAAGCAGCGCCATGTGGCAACCGACAGCGAAGGTTGGGGCTTGCGGAACGAAGGTGTGAGTTGCGGGGTGGACGAGCTCCTTTGCGCCTTTGGCGCGTACTTTCAAGCCGCAAAGGACGCTAATAGCGGCTTGCCTCCTTGTCCTACTACGCCGGAAGGAACATGGCGAGCGCGCCTAATCCCGGAGCGTGCTTAACAGTGCTTCATTGTGTGATCCACCCATATTTAACCCAATCGCCCTGGCGGTGGCAATTGCCAATCGTATAGAAACTTCGTATTATCTGCAAACGTTTATATATACCAGATTAGTCCCCCGTCAACCGCCGGGACCTTCCTTTCCTGCGCAAGCTTTCTATCCTCCGCTATGGTCCCTTCCTCCTGTGACACCAACACCTCGTGGAAGTGACGCGTATGCAACACAATGGTGTTTCAAACAGTAGAAGGGACACAATCATGATATGACGGTAGATTTTTCGCTTCCCTTCCTCATCCTCCCTTCCTCTCTCCACTGCCCTCCAGCTGCCACTGCAGCACCATGTGGAATGAACGGAAGTGTGCTAAGCAGGTGTTTATATAGCCCTAAGAGTGTTATCACAACTATCCTGCTACAAAACATTGATATCTCAAATCCTGTAAGCTACCCGATTTGTTAGCGGTTTGTTTATCCCATGAGCTTCCTTCTCACTCACTTCATTTTGCGGACGGACACACATACATACACACACACACACACACATACAGATACACAAACCGACACACAAAGTTAGCGCTTTATAAAATAGAAGGATTAGGGTATACACATAGTGCAACAGTCAACGATGTTTCTGAATCCGTTGAATGAAGTAGGTGAAGTATATCAGATTACTAGCAATGTAATTTTCACGGAGCACGAGGAATACGATTATTTACAGGAACAGAAACTTGATGCCGACGCCTGATTCCACAGCTGCCAAAATCAAGACAACAGCCTTCAAGTGATGATTAGGTGTGATCAATGTTAGGACTTTGATGTTAATGATGTTTTCTCATTGAGTTTAGTTCCACTTCTACTCTATCGTTGTTGATTTCCATCCGTCCAATACAATAACGAGACAGCGTGAGTGGTGAATGTTCTTTTTGTGGAGCGCTATGACATTACTAGATTTTGATTAAGAAATCATTGTCGTAGGGTTCAGTCTCATGGCTCATTCTCTTTACAATCAAATTAATTGTCCAGTAATTGGGACAAAAGCAATCTCCGGTAGTCAGCCTAATATACATGCATCTAACTAGGGTTGGAAATTTTGCATCATAGTTCCAGTAATGGAAAGCGAATTTCATGAACCAATTGCTCTGTTTTGAATTTTTTCCTCGGAAACAAGGGGAAGTTTTGCCTGATTTAGACCCCGATGAGTCCTGGAACCGAGTCGCCACACAGATCATAACCCTTTTGTTCATATTAAATTTGTGCCTGGGAAAGTTAGATTCTCAACGGCAACTGTTTTTCGGAAAGGTTTCTCAGATAAAGTGAAGGTCGAAATTTTAAGAAAAAGGATGCATGGCTCACAAATGTGAAGAATAAATAAATATTCACAGAGTGCTATTTTAAAATGCCCTACTTTGTACCGCTTCTGCATTCTTTAGGTGACCATAGGTGCTGGATACTGTTTGCCAGAAGGTGATTTGGCAACGCGGCTAGTCTTTTGATCATGATAGCACAATCATCGTTGAGGCCACTACATACTAACGTTGTCCATGGTAATATTGCCGTAATGCTATTGCTATTTATATTCGAGCTTGCTGCTTTTTATGCGAAATCTCTTTCTCTTTTGCTCAATCGGGTTTTATCGTCCTTCAGTGTTTTAGCCGCCTATGTATACTCGCGATAAACGCGCGGTACTATGCTGCATGAGTAATTGCAGTTGAAACTCCAACACGGGACTGTTTTTTTTGGCGTTTCTCCATTAAAAATATTGTTTTTGTGCAGATGTTATGGTATGTGAAGATTTTGGGAGGTCTACAAATCCACAACCGTAGTGGAAGTCAAAAAGCTAACTGCAATATGCAGACAAGATTTCGTTCAAATATCGTCTGTACTTCAAAAAGTAACTAGTCGTAATAGCGGTCGAAACCAATGGAATGCGTAGGACATGAGGTACACCTCAAATTTTGACATTGGCTGTAAGAATTTTCGTGTCAAGAAACTTGAAAACACTGGTCTCGGCGTGGCGCCATAAGGTAGCCTTTGCATATGAGAAATTGCTTTTTGGTTTATGCTTAACTTCGAATAGCAGTGGGCTTCATTACATTAGGATATAATTAAATGGCGACTTCTTTCCATCGGTGCTGCCCTCTTTCACGGCAACGCTCTCTCTCTCTCTCTCTGCCTGCTGAACGACTAGAACCCCACGGCGAGAGGGTGGGCGTCCAGCGGCGCGAGCGCGAAGATATGGCCCTGCTAGGCCGCTGAGAACACACTGCTTGCTGGCGTAGTCCTGCACCCATAGAGGCCACGCCTGCCTTTCGACTAAGCACATTTACTCTTCTCCGACTCTCGACTTATCGTGAAGTCCTCCTTTCATGCCGTCATTTCGTCGGAGTTGCTCTGGAACGTTAATTGGTATTTTTACAGCGAGTTCTTGTCCACTGGTGTCTTGCTTTGCTCGACCATCCGACTTTTTGACTGTTGTTAAGCAGTTTTGTAACCCGGAATCACCTGGATAGTTGAAAATAGTCCTGCGCCACTGGTTAGGGGCTCTTGTTGCAAACTTTAAATGAATCTTACACGCAGCCAAAACGGAACGAATCAAGTATTGGTTCAGACGATGAGGTTCGTTGCGAGCCCTTCCACGTTCTATATGTAGGTTGTATTGTGTTCCGGAAGTGGGTTCCAACGCCTTATCACGCCATGGATAAGGCGCCACTGCCCTATCATCTCATTGGGTAGGGCCCCTACCCAATCCATTATATGTGCAACTTTCCCATTCGTTCCTATGAAAATTATCGCTCACGATAAGTGGTATGGGACGATAAGGAAAGTTACGTAGTGGATTGGGTAGGGGTCCTACCCAATGAGACGACAGGTGACGCTTCAGGGGCAGTGGCGCCTTATCAACGGCGTGATAAGGCGCCGAAACCCACTTCCGGTTAGCAGCTATATCTCGTATCAGACCTGGAATGGGTTGTAATGACAGCGTAGTACTAGATATGACACCGTTGCTCTGTTGTCCGACGGAGAGACATCTGCTGACGTGATCTGTTAAAGAAATAAAATATGTTCAGAATTGTAAACGACTCGCTCTGCGCCGCCTTCCGACCGTTTTAATCCTGGTAGGGGGTAACTTCACCCGTATCAGTTGGCTTGCTATAAATAGCCGTGTACCACTGATACGGGACTCTTGTCTGAACTAAATAAATCTTACAACAAGCCACAGATTCAGCGCGCTCATATTAACTAGCCAAAGCGCTTTCAAAATACCAAGGTGAAAAACCTAAGAAATCTTCACCTATCAAATCGGGTTTTGGTGCATCGGCCGGGAAACTGCGATAGTAATCAGGGACTTCAGTTTCACGATTAATGGCCTTGTAAGTTTGATAGGGTATGCTGAGTTCTAATGGCTAACAATGTCTCGCTTTGTCAGTCGATCTTTTAGCAATATTCGAGTGCTCATTTGAAACTCGCCGGTTTCTGTGTTGTGCGGTACTCTTAGGAGTTTTATTCACGTTCCTTCTAGACGATCTTGTTCTGGGATAGCAGCATTTACTTCGCTTGAATTTGATATGTATTCACGCAAGTTCATGCCTATCTCCGCAAAGATCGCTTTGGAATCCTTGTATTTTTGGAGTGCTTCTTCCACCATGCCTGCTTGAAGAACAACGCTGTCTAAATACATATAAGTGCTCTATGATCTTCTTAGCTATGCCCGCATTTTATGGTTCAAATACGCTAGGATTACCATGTTAAGAATGCTAAAAGATGCCGTTAGATCGAAACATAAACGAATGAACAGTACTATACTATATTGTCGAGTGTCCATGACTTGTTTGCGTTTTTGATCCGTAAGAATCTGCAAAGATCTTTGTGTTCTTCTTGCAGTTTTATTCGAGTGAATGTGCTTGAATGTCTTTCAGCACTAGAATTTTTCCGGTTCGATTTGCAATTAGGATTTCGTGGATTTTATTCGCGTGACTCCCCCGTGTAAATTACACCATTCAGTGAAAGTTAGGCCGCATCGTTTGGACGATGCATCGAACACTATGCGAAGTGGCTTTGGTTTAGAGGGGCGCCATACACCTGAATGGGGCATATAGTAACAGCCGACGCTTTTGGTATTGTCTTCACATGCGTATTCAACCACATTTGTGGAAATGTACTCTTCGAATGTTTGTACGTACTTTTTGAGTTGCTCTTTATTGGTTTGGAGATGCTTCCATAACGAAATTAATCGGCGAAAGGCAACTGCATAGTTATCTGAGAGATCGATAACGTTGTCCTTCAATGGTAATGGAGCAGTGACTATTCCCATATCGATTTGTATTCCTTTTGAATACTTTTGAAAGTATGAGAATGTGGTCTCTTCCCTTATCAACTCGTCGGGTGAGATTCCTAGACCTTGCAACTCAAACAGTTTGTTGAGCAGTTCGGCTTCGGTAGGCTCATTGATAACGGTCAACTGTTGCATCACTCGGTAGTCGTTCAGGTCGTTAGACATAGTATTGCGACTGTGGTTCGTCGCTATGTTTGCTACCGTTCTGCAAACACGGTACCTAGGTTCGTGACTGATACGGTTGTTTTCGCTCTAACTCCAGCTGATAAGAGGCCGCGGCCATGAATACTGGGCCGGAAGATTGTTTTTGCAATATGCAATCCAGAGGGACAACTGCAGGAGTTTGCTGTTTGGAGGGACCAATTGGTAACCAAAGTCTAGTCCGACAAGATCTTGAGGGTTTCGATCTTTCTTGAATCGACGGATTACATACGCAGTGCTAGGAAGTGCTTGTCTTCTTTAGTCTTACTAATGAAGATCCGTTGGTAATTACGGGTTTCGTTCAGCATTTTCATGTCAGATTTCTACGCCATAAGTAGTAAGTGCTTCAAGTTAACCATACTGCTTTGGAACGTTTCCGTGTGTCTGCCAATTCCAGACATGGCACACATTTCCTCTGGATGTCTAAGAAGTGCTAGGTCAAGTGCTGCTTGTTCCAAACGCTACCTCCGGCTCAGCATGATCTGTTCAGTAGCATGATTACCGGGGTTGTCGGAATTGACGCAGGCGTTGTTGGCTGTTGTTCTCCCTTGCCAAGGTCTGTTATTCCGAGCATCACTGGAATTATTACCATTCCACGGCTGTCTTTCACCTCAATTTTGAAAGGGGATTTTTGGTTTTGGTGGAGTACTGTTTCTAGGCTAAAAACCCCACTGTTGTCTTTGAGTTGTTGGGAGCGTTCGCTTTTGTGCGGGACCGTTTGCAGAAATTACATGGTGCATTTGTTTGCAGCGACAACAATTTTGTTTGAGACTATCGCTACTTTGTGGTTGTCGGCAAAACTTTCTTAACGAAGTTGTTTTTTTCAAGATTTCTTTTTTTTGTTAATTCCTACTACAGTTTGCAGAAATTTGACGTGTGTTTGTTATTTTTGCAGAACACTATCCCTTCGAGTCCAGACAGGAAAGTAACAGTAGCAGAAGTGGCTGGAACTGCATTAGGATTTATTATGTTGTGGGCCATTATGTTCGGGCCACTGGCATAGTGATAATACTAAAAGCAATTTGCTCAGGAATAAAGATTGTAGCGAATATAGTGAAAGACACAGTCAAGAGAATCACTCAGTGGTCGCAGAGAATACAGCAGTAAACAATAAGCTATTGCAGCAGACCTGTACTACTCGGGCATCAATTTGTACATCACGTCACGTGCCTCCACTAGTACGCTATCTACTCAACTCACCTCATAGCTGTGAGCACGTGAACGTAACAAACAGTGCTTAATCCACTTGATAAAAAACATGTAAATGACCACAGGTTATCAGTTATTACCTATAATGACTATCATGACTGAATTCCACACTGGTCTCGCCGAACTAGACCACGAGCAAGCACCTATCGTCAGAGCCATGAAGGTACTCGATGACAAAATCGAGTCACTATTTAATGTAGTGACGTCATCGAGCGGTCGATTGGATCGCATTGAAACTGCACTTCAATTGCTACTCGACCGCACTGCCCCTAAATGGCAGTGCATATTCTGTCAACCAACTGATGGCGAAGAGCCACATATCTCCAGCCGTTGCCCGAAGTACCCTGACCCCGTCAGCAGGGCACTACAGGCAACTGCATCTGGCTTGTGCACCAGATGCCTGAAAGCGGCGCACCGGACGGATTGCGGCGTCGTGTGCCAAGGGTGCATGATGCCGCACAACTTCTTGTTGTGCCCATCCAGAGGACACCAGTCAAATGGGCAGGCGAATGGAACTTCGGCAAAGAAAAGGAAATATTAGTCTTAATATTTTCATTTTCGCTACATGTATCTTAACAATTTTGTCGAGACGTTCATTGTTAGGAATTTCTTTTTGTGAGGGGGCGCGCGGAGTGTCTCGCTCTGCGTGACCCTTCGACCTTTTGACCCCTGATAGGGGGTCGTTTGTCCCCCCGTATCAGCAGGCTGGCTATAAATAGCCGAAAAGCCACTGATACGGGGCATTTGTACGACCACAATAAATATTACAAAGCCACCGATTGCAATCACATATATACAAGCCAAAAGGCTTTAAATACCAAGGTGGTAATACCCTAACAAACTCTACTCCCTAATCCGGGACAGTAATGCAGCCCAGAGATTGCGGTCCACACTCGTGAAGGAAAGAAGAACCTACTAGTAGGTTGCCCAGTAGACAGTTGATAAGAACGGAAAGGAAGGCAAACTTCATTCACCTCGAGGAGCTGCAGAGGAAATTCAAGGATAATTGTGCTACTTTTGAGAGGGCGGATGTGGTGAGTCTCGTTATCATTTGCTTATTTCTACGACCCCACTTTGATGCCATTCTTTTTGTAACCAGAGATGCCATGGGTTGGTATATGAGATCGATTCCATGCGACACTGGATCGCAAGGCCATCGACAAACAAGGCAAGCCCGGCCCATCGAACAGTATCCACCGAAGTATTAGGACAGGAACCCCCCGCTACTAATTCACAAGTGTGATCTTCGTGATGAAATTTGTTGTTTGGCTTTGTTGCAAATGAAAGTGAGTTGGTATCTTGAGTGTTTTTTGAACACTATATCGGAAGCAGATTCAATGGAATTATTGCTAGGAGGTTATGTAATTCTTTTGGGATCTGCCATATGAATACATACTTTTGGCCTTGTGTTCTGTCTAAGGTATGAAAGGTGAGGTTGACCTCTACTTCGTTATCATTCATCTGTCTTGTGCCGATGTACAAATTTTGTGCGAGGGTGTCAATCCTGAGCGATGTAAAAAAAAGTTTTGTGGAAATTTATTCAGTGAATTCCGTATTGCTTAAGATGCAATAAGAACTTGTGCGAGGCGAGCGAATATGCGCTTCAGTGCGGCTCTGTGATACTGTATTGATCTATCAACTAGTCAGCAAATTTTATAATCACCGCTAAAGCGGCCATGCGACTTACTATTTGCGCATTGAGTCCTGAAGGTGGTCTGCGGTTGTTTGTCTGCATGTTGCGACACACAGCTATGTTATACAGTAGCGGTCAAAAGTTTGGAAACTTTTTGTTTCCCTCGCTATTATAAATCCTACTCTTCAATGTTTAAGTTCAAACATTGAGTATTATATAA
>MU869295.1:32543-48670 GCA_036418205.1 Ostertagia ostertagi | reverse complement strand
CATGCCTGTTATGATTCATCGACTCTAAAAATGTATCAGCAAATTATTGCCTCTGCTTAATGTTATTTATCGTGTCGTCAATTGTTCCGTTGACTTATAAGTTTTTACGATAATATATGAATTTCGAATATTTCATTCTTCACTCTTTCTGCACTCAATATGAATATGCCAGTTCAGTGAAGAAACTTTGCCTCCAAAACATAATAAAGTTTGAGTTGGTCTGATGTACCAGAATAACAACGAAAAAGTGTTTCAGCGAGCTATTTTAAGCGCCTACTGTATATCATCTAATTCACTCGATTAACTCTTACTATTGGATATAATTGCCGTAAAAATAATGCTTAACTCTCAACATTTTCTTCAGAAACTAGTCCAACGTCGTCTCACGATGTCATGCGATGTCATGATATTTCTCATTGCTGTGAAGGTCCAGCAATAGTTTTGAAAGTTGGTTTTGAATTCATACAGCTTAGCGGTTAAATAGGGTTTTTCTCGGTTAGTACTGAATGAGGATGAAAGCAACTCTATCACCCACGATCAGCTTCCAATGCTTATTCCCAATAGATACTCAGCATTATTCAGAAGTCCAAATAATTAAGCGGTTTCAATAAACGTTGCTACTCCTGATATCGAAATTGTAATGTCTCATTGCCATTCACTCCACACATAAACAACATTACCTTCATTCTCTGTCGCTTACCATCTACGTTTCTGTCCTAACTCCTACAAGAAATAGGAGGACCGATGTTCCACAGTCAGTGCGAAGAATACTAAGCTGGTTGTACTCAGATTCTAACTCTCTTCATCATGAAATACCAGTAATCATTTGTTATCACTTTCGATTACCCCCTTTTCCTCCCCGTCCCACTCCATATGACAGATGGAAGTAAGCCACCATCGTGCCAACACTGATGGCCCCAAGATTGGTGATACTTGCATTCTACAATTCCTTGTTACGCCTGTCAGTTGCTATCACTATTCATTACCTATCGTTGGTGTCGCATTCCACATTTTTCATGTAATCTCTGCTGCCAACGCGAATGGAGCGACGGAGTGCTGACAACTGTCCTTCCTGATGTCCTTTATCAGCTCTTGCCAGCTTTTATCATTACTTTGAGCAAAACTTAATAATAAAGAAAAACTCTCAGACAAACACATTTTGCGAAGCAGATATGGTGGGATCTTATCAAGACCGACATCGAAAAAAGGAGTAGGAAATGAGGAATTATTCCGAATGTCGTGTATCACATGCACGCAGCATTAAAGCGTGATCATTGTCGATATATCACGAGGTCGCAAATTGACATTAGTTTCGACTTCATTCACTGAATAAGATTATTTGAATGCAAAAAAAAATCAACGTTCAGGGCCTGCAAAAATGGAGATCTTTCGCTTCATGAAGGGTCTGATATGAGTACAAATATGGTATGACCACTCCTATTAATATTAATGCTATTAATGTTAAAATATATTAATGGTATTAATGCTGCATCGCAAACCATAAACCATTCATAACTAGTTTTGGAGAATAGTTCTACAGTTCTGCTCCAATTCCATCTTTCGTAGTTTTGATTCGCATTCCAGTCTGTTGATTCTTAATCTCCAAGAAATTTGAAGCCCTTCCCAGGTAGCATAGAGGATTAGGAATCCCATTGAATGGTTAGTAAAACATTTGAACGTACCGTACAAACACTTCGTTGGTTTACCGGACTTGAAGTCCTTCACGTAATATGGAGCATTACCTTCGCAAAACTCGCGAGCTTCTTCTGCAGTTTTTGTTAGGAATTGAAACGTGACCGAACAGTTTTTGTTAGGAATCGAAACGTGACCGAACACTCCGAATTTTTGTTCTAAAAAGCCAATATTAGAACATGTTTTTTAGTGCAGTAGAAAGTCCCATTATTTGGTAAAACAACGCCTCTCTCTAAGAGATTTTAAGACAGGTGAAAGGCCTCAGTATGGTAAGCATGGCAAATAAGGGGATTGAGGTGAACGTTTCACCCATTTTAGCTGTCCTGATGAATAGCAATAGTGCTCATTATCATGTTTTTCATCCAGTCTTCGCAATATTATCACTACTGCTATGCAATGCTGACTGTAGCTGTGCAATTGGAACCACATTTTCTAGCGAACCACTGCCTATTGGACTAAGAAAAGTAAGTGGATGTGCGAAATGTACCGCAAAAAGGCGAAAGAGATGCTGATGTTGCAATACAAACACATGTCCGAAATTAAAATGAAATCACAAAATACAATACAATACAAGGATACTGCTCTTTTTGCAACGCAAAAAGACTCAACTATAAAACGCGAGCCCCAAAACAGTAGAGCAGGAGTACGCGTGAGAAACATACAGTAGCGGTCAAAAGTTTGGAAACTTTTTAATTTTTGATCTATCGCGGCCGACACAACGAAATTGTCCCAAACTTAGAGATTACATAAGAGATACATATTGACGGTTATGATCAGGAGCGCATTCTGGCCTGTGCAACTGAGACGCCTGGCCCTATGGGGACGGTGAATGATAGGCAGAGCACTGCGAAGCAGCATCCATAGATCCAGTAAGAGTCTCTGAGGAGGGTGCCGGTACTTCATGAAACGAAGAGGGCGAGCGTTGTTGAAGCTCTCCTAGGATTTTTTAGCTCGCATATCTTGAGGTCGCGAACCACAAACTTAAGCTTGCCCAGTTTAGCATTCGACATTCCCGCCTGCTTGCGCAACGCCCGATCCAGCTCCAGTTCTTCTTCTGTGTAGTCTCGGCGTGCGTAGGAATGGACGAAATGCTTAGTTAGGCTCTGGCGCCCTGACCTCATGTGATGTAGCAGTCTATCCCTCAGAGCCTGTGAGGGCAATTCGATCTTGATGATGCGGTCACGAATGGCGTTCTTTGCCCTCACAGCTGGATAACGGCGAGCCTTTATGTTTCCCCTAGAAAGTTCCTCGATCAGCTCCTTGTCCCCTGAAGACTGAACCGCTTCCTTCAAAGCCTCCGCGTCAAACTTCCTGGTCGTCAGCTCGTCGCTCTGCTCTCCTATGCCCACCCACGTAATACGCCTGAGCTTTTCATCAATCTTCTCACCATCCGCTCTGGCCTTCACGATTGTGGAATAAAGAATCTTCTGATCCACCGGGCTTGATCTTTGAAGAGCAGAGACGCAGTCCTCCAAGGCGGCGATGCGAGAAAGAATTTCATTTTGACGAGCATTAACTTCATCGATTTTATCAACGAGTTTAGCCAGCGATGAAGTGAGGGCTTTTTCAAGCCTATCAGCGCAGGAGACGTACTGATCCATCATCATGCTGGCCCATAGTGGGATCTCCTTATCGTTTCCTGTGTCGGACGTTTTGCGCTGTGACCCACGAGCCATATGTGATCGATCAAGAAACCTTAACGGACTGTGGGGCGAAACCAAGAAATTAAGGGGAAATTTGCGTCAAGAATAGAAAGGATGATGGTATCAGAGAAGTGAGGGCGCCTGAGGTGTCTAATCAGAAGACAGGGAGAGTTACTCTGAATTTATGAGGACACTACTCGAAAAAAAATTTAAGTAGAAAAGAGAACGCCGCAGCACACCACGACGACAAGAGGTGTTGACAAGATAACCATGGAGGAGACCATTACGGCTATGAAGAAGATGAAATCAGGCAAAGCGACTGGTCCTGACGACTTAGCGGCGGACTTGTGGAAATCAAAATGCTGGAATCCTGCAGAATGGTTGACGGAGTTCTTCAACCAGGTCGTTGCAGAGAAGAAGGTGCCTGAGAGCTGGCAACAGAGCACGACGATTCCAATCTGGAAGAAAAGGGCACTAGCTACCGTCCAATTCGCCTGCTCTCGCATAGCATGAAAATCTTTGAGCGAATTGTAGACAGTCGTATCCGTGACATCGTCGAGCTGACCACCAACCAGTGTGGTTTTGTTGCTGGTTGCAGCACCATCGATGCCATACACGCCGCTCGCCTTCTGCTAGAAAAGCATCGCGAAAAACAAAAGCCGGTGCATCTTGCCTTCCTAGACTTGGAGAAGGCTTTCGATCGCGTTCCACGTGACGTTATATGGCATGGCGTTCCCGAAGAGCTTATTGAGTGGGTGCGCATCCTGTACTCGAGTCCAAAGAGCCGAGTGCAAACGGCAGCAGGCACATCGACGGATTTTCCCATCTCTGTCGGAGTACACCAAGGCTCTGCGTTATCCCCACTCCTATTTGTTGTCGTCATGGATGCCATTACAAAAGATCTCCAGAAGCCGGCTCCATGGACGCTTCTTTATGCTGATGACGTGATGCCCATGCTCCATTAAAATCAATGGTACTGAGCTCACACGTACAACAACATTCAAGTATCTTGGATCAGCAATTGCGTCTGACGGCAGCCTGGTCGTGGAAACGAATTCTCGCGTGAATGCAGCCTGGTTGAAATGGCGCTCGATGACTGGCGTTCTCTGCGATAAGAACATACCAGAGCGTCTCAAATCCAAGATCTATAGAACCGTCATCCGGCCGGTCGCCATTTACGGTGCTGAGTGCTGGCCTGCGACTAAAGAAGTTGAAGCCCGTCTCAGTGTGATGGAGACAAAGATGCTGCGCTGGACAGCCGGAGTCACACGATTAGACCACATTCGAAACGATGTCATCAGAGAGCGATTCGGTGTGGCTCCATTGTCGATAAGATGCGCGAAGCCCGTCTCGATGGTATGGTCATGTTCTTCGCGCGAAATGATGACAGTGTCCGTAAGATCGGTCTCAACCTTGACGTGCCCGGAAAGCGGCCTAGAGGACGCCCGAAGCAGCGATGGCTCGATACGTTGCACGAAGACTTGAAGAGGTTAACATCCACCCCGATCAAGCATTCAATCGGGAAAAGTGGCGTCAACACATCAGAAAAGCGGACCCCGCCTACAAGCGGGACAGACGCTAAAGAATAAGAAGAAGAAGATAGCGATTGAAACTGAGTATAGAGATGCGAAGTGGAACGACAGTGGAGAAAAAACTGAGAAAAACCGTCGACAAGGCCGTTAACAAAACCCTCTTTCCCACTAGCAGTGAAGGAGGCTGGCTTGGGAAAGAGGCACGTACAAACAAGTTTTCTGGAGATATCAGTCGTTCTATCGGTTGATACGGCAATCAACCTAGCTGATTTCACACGTTATGCCACATCCCGAGGTGGGCGGTCGTAGCGGGGCCAGGCGGCGATAGCGCATAGTACGTGCCCTGGGGCCTTATTACCGCGCCGTTTCGAGATTTTGAGCGTGGGAACATCTCTACGGGTGCGTAACCAAGTACAGACATGACCGAAAGGGTTGGTTAGGTCAACTAATCCCGACCTTTGCCTTTAAGACAGGATGACGATATTCCAAACCTCATCACTTCGTTATATAAACTAGAAGTTTGGTGTGTCGGTTTGTTTGTGTGTATTTGCACGTCTGTCTGTCCGTCCGCAAAATGGTCGACTAGAGGCGAAAGATATCGTGATTGTGATACCACTTTCCTACCAGTATAAGAACAACCATTCAGTAGGATCGAATTCATTTCGGGGGTTTGGCTGTAAAGCAAGAGCTAAGGATTAGGCCTGTGGGCAGTCACCGCGCGACGTCGTACACGCGGCTTGCCGCGTGCGGGAAACCGCGCGACAAATTCGAGCGAGGTTTTACTGCTTCCCGCGCCTGTGTATTCGTCAGTTACTTTCCTTTGTTTCCTTTTACTTTCGTTTTAATTTTTCTCCAATCCTTCTCGATTTTTTCTTTTCATTAAATTTGACTCAAGCGTTCGCGTTGACACTAGAGCGTTCATACTTACAAGTGTTATGTGAGGTGGTACCGGGACACTGTGGGTGAAATAGGATGATAGAAACTAATAAGGGCTGTCAGGGCGCCTTTGAACTCACAAGTCCCCATTCCGTTGAGCAGCTGACATTGACACTTGAGCGTTCATAATTACAGCAAGTGTTATACTCGATATCCGTAAGTTGGGGTAGGCGTGTCACCGGAAGTGACGTGCACTTGATAGAATCTATGTGGATAAGCTGCTTCCAACATACATCGCTGGATATCAGCAAAGCATGCTGGCAACAGCTTATCCACGCAACTTCTATCAAGTGCACGTCACTTCCGGTGACACGCCTACCCCAACTTTCGGATCTCGACTGTATGTGGGGTGGTACCTGAGCATTGTTGGTGTGCGACAAAATGCGAAATGATAGCGGTTGATAGAGGCTGATAAGGAGTCTTAAAAGGCAGAAGTCGGCAATTCCATTGCGCAGTTCACGTTGGCACTATGGGGCTCTTTTCATAAGTGTTATTAGGGGTGGGTCGTGGACATTCTGGCGATATAATCAGCTTGTCTTGAGCACACTTTATTCTTGATTTGATAAGATAGACAGATCTCATAATGACCGGAAAACCTTAAGATTTGCGAACGCAGTGAATGAAGGATCTGCATTAGATGCTCACTTATGATAAAGTTTCAATTCAATTGTGAGGTGCTTCAGGAAATCAGTGATGAGGACTCATTCAAAATACTTTATTGGTAAGCTTTCGCTGTGCTAACAGCTTCTTCAGACCTAAACATACAAATCAAGCATAACATACGTACGCTAATTCTTAGAGCATAAAGCTATACGAACGTACTAACCGGGCAGTCAACAGCAATTCGTAACTGCAATACAACATAGTAACGACTACTGCTAGTAACATCAACAGAAGAACGGCTTACCCCGACGCCACTCCCAAGCAATTAAAAGTTACTACAAATGCGATGCGCGTGACTATTGCAAGGAATTCTTAATCGCCACCGCTAAGATATTAGTCTTAATGCCTCCATGAGTTCATCCCTGTTGTTCATTTCCGGGGAAACGTTTAATAGCAAGGGCTTCGAGCAGTTTCCTTTGCAATGGAGCTTCCTTCGTGCGGTGCAATATAGAAACTTTAAGATTGGGAGGCGCTTCCTGTCGGTGGTATTGTACACGATGTCTCGAAAACGCACTGCTTGGATGAAGATGGGTTCGAGGAGAGTTCGTGTCAGCTTTGGACCGCTGTGAGATACCTGATGATGCCTTTTACGCAAGCTTTGACGCGGTTTCTTTATACACGAATGTGAACAACAATGAGGCCGTAAATGCTGTGATAGAACTTCTACGACAACATCAACACGAAGTACATACTTTCGGATTGATAGAGGAAGATCTACGACTGCTCTTGTCAGCAACCTTGAAATGTAACATCTTCCAATTTGATGGAATGTTCTATTCACAGAAAAGAGGCCTTGCTATGGGATTGAGAATATCGCCGCTATTGGCAATCGTCTATCTGGATCGTATCGAGAGAAGATCTCTGACTGAGGGAATTGTGTTTTATAAGCGATAGACACTGTATTCGTCGCTTCATAAGCTTAACTCGTGTGATCCAAACATACGCTTCACTGTGGAATACCCAGATGAATACGGCTACGTTCCATTTCTGAACACAAAGGTTCGAATATCCCATGGCACGACGGAATTGGAGTGGTATAAGAAACCAATGTCAAAGAATATCCTTCTGCATTCTCGCAGTGCGCATCCATTGTACATGAAAGCCAACGTGATAAAGAACCTTATCACGACGAAGTCAAGGAACTGCACTAGGGAATCAGAAGAGGTGGATAGGAAGATTGCAAGAATTCTGGAAGAGAATGGCTATACGACGGAACAACCAAGGACATGGCGTCCTTTCTTTGCAGCAGGAGGAATACCGCTGGTGTTACCGTACGTCAATGAAAGATTGGCAAAGAAAGTGAACCATGTTGTCAGGTCGTCACGCCTTCCAGTGAAATTGATATTCCGACCACCTGTGAATCTGAAGAGCTTGGTGAAACGAAGCGTCCGCTGTATAAACGGATGGACGAGCACTGCGGAATCCATCTTCTTATCCAAGCAGTGCGTTTTCGAGACATTGTTTCCAATATCACCGACAGGAAGCACCTCCCAATCTTAAAGTTTCTATATTGCACCGCACAAAGGAAGCTCCATTGCAAAGGAAACTGCTCGAAGCCCTTGCTATTAAACGTTTATCCCCGGAAATGAACAACAGGGATGAACTCATGGAGGCATTAAGACTAATATCTTAGCGGTGGCGATTAAGAAATTCTTGCAATAGTCACGTGCATCGCATTTGTATTAGGTTGTCTCATAAGTAGTGGCGCATTTTTTCAAACGGAAATTTTTCTTGTGAACCTCTAATGTTTTACAATGTTTCATATACCATTCGATAGGAAATTATCTGCTCTACATGTACCCTTTTTTTGATTGTTGCAAATTGTTTGAGTTTTAGGCATGCAAAGTGGGAGCTTCAGACGACGAATTTTCGCCAAACCGACAGCTGACCTAAACTTTATACTTCCCTAGAAGAAATCAATCAATAATGTAACTATAACTTACTCATAACCTCTACTAAACATTCCACATTTAGGTTCCCTAAAAGCTTGTCTCGTTTAATTTTGAGATTTAGTTATTCCAGTGCAACTCGGTGGTTGCCTGCCGGCTTTTGTGGCACTCGATCCTTGGTTGAAGGTGAACAGCAGAAGGTGCCGGAAGTGTTCCTTTTCGTCGACTTGACATACCACCATTTTCTACGCTAAAACTCGACGATGATTGATATCAAAACCAAGGTCGTAATGCAAATAAGTAGAGCAGAAGAATCACTTTATAAAGGTGTATAAAGTAGCGTCAATACCTAAGAATCGGAATGGAAAATTCCACTCTGAACGAAGCTCTATGGGTTGACAGGCGACCACCGAGTTGCACTGGAATAACTAAATCTCAAAATTAAACGAGACAAGCTTTTAGGGAACCTAAATGTGGAATGTTTAGTAGAGGTTATGAGTAAGTTATAGTTACATTATTGATTGATTTCTTCTAGGGAAGTATAAAGTTTAGGTCAGCTGTCGGTTTGGCGAAAATTCGTCGTCTGAAGCTCCCACTTTGCATGCCTAAAACTCAAACAATTTGCAACAATCAAAAAAGGGTACATACCTTCTTGTAGAGCAGATAATTTCCTATCGAATGGTATATGAAACATTGTAAAACATTAGAGGTTCACAAGAAAAATTTCCGTTTGAAAAAATGCGCCACTACTTATGAGACAACCTAATAGTAACTTTTAATTGCTTGGGAGTGGCGTCGGGGTAAGCCGTTCTTCTGTTGATGTTACTAGCAGTAGTCGTTACTATGTTGTATTGCAGTTACCGAATTGCTGTTGACTGCCCGGTTAGTACGTTCGTATAGCTTTATGCTCTAAGAATTAGCGTACGTATGTTATGCTTGATTTGTATGTTTAGGTCTGAAGAAGCTGTTAGCACAGCGAAAGCTTACCAAATAAAGTATTTTGAATGAGTCCTCATCACTGATTTCCTGAAGAACATCTTACACACATGAGGCTCAGGGATAGCTCAATTCTATCATTCCAATTGTGAAGCTAACACCATAAACCTATTCACCGTTATCAAATATTCAGGAGAAGTGGCCGAGTGTTTACAGAGCTATGTGTGATAAATATACCTGGAGTGCCTGCGGAATCTTAGGTCGTATGATGCGTGCGATACCGGGTGGAGCAAAGCTGATTCGATAATATTATACTTTGGAGGGCGAATATTTGTTCACAACATGATCTGCCACGCCTTTGAATCCTCCTTTTTCTACTTGTAGACGTTTGCCAATTGGTTTAGAGTCTTCTTAGCGGCATAAAACACAATGTTTTACCCTGCACTGAAAGTAAAGCTATGCCTCTTCAATTTCCGCATTCAGACAGATTTCACATTCTGGGCACTCTTACAATGACTCCTTTTTTCCATCCTTCTTGATGTCAGCACCGATTCTCTTTCAACAGCTCTGCTCGCATGCCATCGAGTCCTGGAGCTTGCTTGGTTCGATGGTATTCAATTGCTTGGTCGTTCTTTTCTATGATGATATTATTATATTTCTATGATGCTCACATCGACTTCGTCTGCTTTATTTATTCGAATATGTCTTTGTCGGGTCAGCTTGGTGAGCACGTCAGGGAGGAGTGCTAGCCATTTGTTGCTCCTGTTATTCATCACTTAATAAGAGTCACCTATTTTTTACCTCGGATAGGAGCATTCAGTAGGTTCGAGTTCGCTTTCAGCTCTCACAAGGCGATAAAAAGTTTTTGAATTGCCACGATTTGCTGCTTGTTGATCCTCAAGTTCTTTCTGTGTGAGCCACTCCTTTTCACCATGACTACAGTATTTCTCAACAATTTCCATAATTTCGTTCTCGTTTCTTTCTCTTCTTGTGTTTTGGCTAGATCTTTTTGAGTTTTATTTCTGTCTGTTCATCTAAATATTTTGATATTTTCTTTCATAGCACTCCACTCGTCCGATGTTTTTTTACGTCTCTTAAAAGTTATAACTGATTATACGTATTCAGTTGAATCCTCTCAGCAATAGCTGGGTCTTTCATCCTCTCTACATCGAAGTTCGAGTGATTGTCGCTTTTCCGTTGCTTCACTTTTAATATGTCCCACCTTCATCAAATAGTGGTAGGATTCGATATCTTTTCTCCTGAATATGCGAGCGTCTTGACGGGAACTTCTTCATCTGCAGCTCATGCGGATGTGATCGATTCGATTGAACGTGACTCCTTACGGCAACCTCTAGATCTTCTTGTGTACCCCTTGCTTCCGTTTCCTATGCAGAGTTCATTGTAACCACAAAAGATGCTAATCTCTCATCATAGCCACTGAAATGACCAGCATATGTAAATGGTCCAGTACTTCTTTCGAACGCCGCTTCTTTCATCACCGAGTCGAACATCGAAATTTCCAAGTATTAGTTTTAGGCCTCTTCGCGGTGACTTTCATCTTGTATTTTCGTGAAATTAATTTTTGTTTATTTGGTCATCCGCAACTTCTGTGAACCGCGTGTACCTGTATGACCATAATTCGAGTATGTCTGGTTACGAAACAAGCTGTGAGTATCCTTCCACTTACCGGCTTTTTTTTTCCTCGAGAGCACTGGTCGCTATTTCGTTTGGAACGAACCCATCCTTCCCTGTGTGGCCAGGAAAAATTGCTCTGCTCTTGCTATTTATTCTACCACTGCCTATCCAGCGAACTTCACTATTCCCAATATATCAAGCCGATATCTGTCGCATTCACGAAGTAGTAGTGCAAGGTTGCCAGTTCTGTTCAGTGTCCGTGCTTTCCATATGCCGATGTACCCTTTTTTGGATGGAACTCAGAACCGGGATATTCGTCACAAAACTGGACCTCAATCTTCTGCATCAGCAGTATCATTTATATTCGTCGTTTCTGCTGCAACACGGATTTTTTTACGGCGGAAGGCTGCCACACCTTCACGCCAACCCTCCTTTTTTATCCAAGCATGGGACAGGCTGAAAGCATGAAGTCATGTACAAAGTGAGTATTTATCAATTACTGATTTGTTACCGAACGAGATTGCCAGGTCACAGAACAATTCACAAAATTTTTTAAATCATGAGCCTGTATCGATTCGAGTAATATCACTGGTAAACGTACCCTGAACACTCCTTTTCCGTAAGCTGGAGGGCGTAGGCAGTAGCGGTCGAAAAATTCACCTGGAAAGAAGCGGACTATAAACCCGCTCTTCTAAGAAGCAGCGGTAGGCTAAAAACTTATGACGTGCCTGATGTTTTTGAAGAAAGCAAATAAAGTATTGCGAAAAGGGCATAACGAAGTGTTTTGCCACCGCTGAAGTTGACTTGTATAGATTTACAATCCGTCATTGTTTTACCCATAAGAGATTGAGCGACACTTTCTGAAAGTGAAGAAGGTCAACTGTTCTTATGACTACTTCGTACTCCATACCAAAAATGTATTTACATTTTTTTCACAAAATTATGCACGCTCACTAGATGAAGCAGGCGTTGATGTGCTTCGTCCAAATAAGAAAAGGAAATTTTTACAGAAAAGCGGCTCTAGAAAAAGTACAGAACACTTTTATGCGTCAGGTTCTATTACGAAGCAGGAACTTTTGTGGTCAAAACTTCCCAGAACATCGATCAGAATTTGGAATATCAACGCTTAAGACACGGCGCAAGGTGTGTGGTAGATGCATTGGTTTATGAGTTTCCTTTCTGCGGCTGTAGCCCAAGTGATCTTTACTAACGTCTCCCTCTAGGACAGGAAGGAAGGCTAAAATAATGCTGGTTTGTGCCACCTAAATTAAAGAAAAAAATCTAAAAAAAGATATCTACAAAACTGTTAGTATATGGAACTTTTCAGCTTTTGAGATTGGCTGTTTTACAAAATGCTTTGTTTATCCAACAGAGAATCGATTCAAGAAAATACAAAGGAGCTGCTGGAGCACGGTAGGTCTACTTAAGCTCGACGATGGCGAATAACATCATATTCTAAGGACTGTCTGCAGTGAAGGATAGCTCACGTCTATCTACTGTGCATTTAGGGAGAATTTTGGTGCAAGACTTCCGTCAACGGCGGCAATCTCTGCGATGAAAAAATCGCTAAAGTGCGTCATAGGCCAAATGCCTATTTATGCAGCTGTAGACCTATTTGTTCTTCTGCTGACCTTCTCCTGTACGTAGGTGGGGAGATAGAAAAAGAAATCCGTCTATGTTAAAAATGGAGTCATTTCACTTTTTCAGACGCACTTTCCAAGAGCCAAACCAGATGCCTACAATCCAATTACTAGCGGCACGTTGCGCGACGAAAAGTTTGGTGATATGCGCCATGTGCAAATTTCTCTTTTCGTGTTCTTGTGGATTGAGGGTGCAAGTGTGCAATTGCTTATGCTTATTCCGTTCGCTATCGCGCGCATGTCAACGTAGGCTTCACTGAAATTGAGTATATCCGGGGTACTGTATCGAGTGACATACTGCTTTCAATGGATTTGACTGATGTTATTGAGGAAATCAGATGACAAAGCAGTACCAATAAACATCCATCTTTTTTCTGGAAATACGGAAGTCTAGCAGCCGAATGACCTTTAGATACCCAATATAATTTTTGTTATTATCAGCCCTCAGCGTAACATTTACCATGCCTTGGATATTGAGATGGCTCAGCGGTCGAATATTCTTATGACGATGATGAGGCAAAACTACCATTTTTCATCGTATTTCCACAGACGCTGGCTATTTAAGAAGCTCGGGCAGATTAGCGGTCGAATGATCACGACTTCATCGCGAAGAAATGAGATGTCCACTTATTTCATACCAGTTTTGCTTCGCCCGCTATCGCGCGCATCACACGGCAGGCTTTAGCGAAATTGGAGGACCCATGGAATATCAGCATGAGATACTCCATTAACCATCTCACTATTGACTGTGTTAGACCCTCCACAGTTTCACTGAAGCTCATCGAGAATACGCGTGATAACGTCTGAGCTGTGGTATATTGATCACAACTGTAAACATCCAGCATTCTTCTTGAATTCAGATAATTTAGCGGTGAATAGGATTGCTGTCAGTCTCAAAATGAAAATGAAATATGCCTATTTACATAAGTGAGGAGCTAAGGCTTATCATTTATTTACATTCACCATTATTTAGAACCCCGAAAGGATTAGCGGTTTAATGAGTTTGGGCTTTCTTGATAGAAATGAAACTTATCATTTGCTGAAGACTTGTTTTTTGAATTTATGCAATCGACTGCTATTAAGTAAGCTGGATATATATCGAAATAATGTGCACGTACCTTTGTTTGTACTACTACGACTTACTACAATTTGTAAGTAGGAACGCTCTAGTGTCAACGCTGCGTAACGGAATTGACGACTTTTGCGTTCTGACGCGCCTTATCAGCCCTTATCAATCGTTATCAGTTTCTGGCACCCACCAACAATGTCCCCGTCCCACCCCACATAACACTTGTAAGTATGGTTGCTCTGGTGTCAACGCGAGCCAGGCAACGGAATCGACGACTTCAGCGTTCTGCGCGCCTTATCAGCCCTTATCAATCGTTATCAGTTTCTGGCACCCACCAACAATGTCCCCGTCCCACCCCACATAACACTTGTAAGTATGGTTGCTCTGGTGTCAACGCGAGCCAGGCAACGGAATCGACGACTTTTGCGTTCTGCGCGCCTTATCAGCCCTTATCAATCGTTATCAGTTTCTGGCACCCACCAACAATGTCCCCGTCCCACCCCACATAACACTTGTAAGTATGGTTGCTCTGGTGTCAACGCGAGCCAGGCAACGGAATCGACGACTTTTGCGTTCTGACGCGCCTTATCAGCCCTTATCAATGTTATCAGTTTCTGGCACCCACCAACAATGTCCCCGTCCCACCCCACATAACACTTGTAAGTATGGTTGCTCTGGTGTCAACGCGAGCCAGGCAACGGAATCGACGACTTCAGCGTTCTGCGCGCCTTATCGGCCCTTATCAATCGTTATCAGTTTCTGGCACCCACCAACAATGTCCCCGTCCCACCCCACATAACACTTGTAAATATGGTTGCTCTGTATCAACCGGATGAACTTAGGTTATACCTGGCAGCAGTAGGATTAGGTAGTCAAGGGTGTGGGATCCACAAGGGTTAATCTGAGGGCGACATATATAAGTGGGGCGTTTCTAGAATCGAGTGAGCAGAAGTATAAAACAACTTGCCACAAGTCCTTGCTGCAACGAGTAAGCAAACCAGCCCTTTTGGCGTTTCTGCTGGGGCCGTATGCTGAATGTTGGGGAGGGGATGGGGGTCCCCGACGGTCGACGGACTACTTCAACTCGGTCCTTGAAACCGCCTCAATTTGATGCTTACCTCAGGACTAAGCCTTAAAGAGAGGACGGACTGCGAAGAGCACAAGTCCGCCCTCTCTCCAAGGCTTAGTCCTGGGGTGAGCAAACCAGCTCCTTTGGCGGAGCTGCTGGACCTAGCTGCACCTCTTGTTGCACACACTGTCCACCGAAGCCGACCAAGCCTCTGATAAAAATCTGTCGTCTGTCGAGCTCGGGGACCACATCTACTCCCCAAAATTCAGCATCGGCCCCAGCAGAAACGCCAAAAGGGTTGGTTTGCTTACCGCTGCTGCAACAGTCGCAAGACCTCGGCTAAGGATTTGCTACTGTTCTCCTTACACTCTCAGAAACTATGCCCTTAAAGCGAGAGATTGCGATAGGATTCTGTTGTGCTCATAGTGGAAGTGAAGATGCTGAATAATGCCCTAGTAGCGAAAAAAGCAAAGAAATCCGTCAAAAACGCGCAAAATGGGACCACTTCCTCTGCCCGTTGACCTCCGATAATGGACGAGTTGGCAACCAACTAAGAGGTCGTCGGCACTCGTTAAACCATAGCTGCCATCATACCACCAGAGATCATACCTTGATTGATATAGCATTCCATGAGAAAAAATTGGATACGCGCTCGAAGTGGCATACCTTATCAGAATGATAATCGAACAGCGATCTGCTGAGGGGCGGAGCACAGGCGGAGGCGGAGCTCAGAAAGGATTGGCAGCCCCAGGGCGCTGCAACGAGCGCACCTTTAGTCACAAAAAGGCCACATCTCGATTCCTTTGGGCTCTAGCTACTGCTTGAAGTGCTGCTCGTTCTTCCATGCTGCACAGAAATTTTATCGTAATTTCTCGCTTTAAGTTCTTGCCTTCCATATATGAACTTTCATTCGTGCTGATTCTTAGCTTATCCCTTCATTTCAGACTTGTCGAAACGGGCAGATTACCCTTGAGATATCTGCTGCAAACGAATTTACCCGCGGATGATCTCGATCTCTATGGATTAATTATGGAGCTGACGTTCACGTAAGTATTATTTCTCCTGAACAGTTTGTTAGTCGCTAGAACAGAGTGGGACAATTTGGATATCAAACCTTTTTAAGTCGATTCTTTGCTGATGTTTTTACATGGCGTGATTGCGGAGGTGAACTGGGACGGCGTGGTGCCCTACAGTATCACACCCCTTTTATTCATTTCTTTCCATCATCGTCTCTCAAATATTAAATATAAATTGTCTTGCTCAAAAACGGCCTTACGATTGAGCGTGTGTAACGTACATTGCTCGGTCAAAGAATCTATCGGTCACCTCATACCCAACGACGATATGCCGCGCGCAGCGCACGTTGGCGAGTAGCGTCTCCTAATCGATAAACACCTGATAATTGTGCAGATTCCAGCTTCCT
>MU869295.1:15626-26276 GCA_036418205.1 Ostertagia ostertagi | reverse complement strand
AATATGGTTTAACTTAACCAAGAGTTTGGTATGATTTACTCTGTCGAAAGCTTTGGCATAATCGAAATAAATTACGTCCACATCCATTTTTCACGTCTAACGAAGCAGTCCAATCATTAAGGGCCTCCAGCATATGCGATATTGTTGACCTTGCCCTTCTAAACCCGTGTTGGCAATCCGGTAGTATCCTGTATCTATCCAAATGGTCGACGATAACCCTCTTCAGCACTTTTTCGAAAACTCTACAAAATACTGAAGTAATACTGATTGGCCTATAGTTGCCCGGATTGTCACGTGGGGGCTTCTTGGGAATGGGGCTAACAAAAGACATTTTCCATCTTTGGGGAACTTCAGCCCTGAACAAGCACAAGTTGAAGATGTATTTCAATGGACCAACGATTGAAGGAAGTACTTCCTTAATGAATCTGAACGGTATCCCATCCGGCGTGAGAGAAGTATTAAATTTCCAGTCAGATAAAACGTCAAAAATCTCCTGTTCATTGAACCAATGAGAGTCTTGCATTCGAGGGAAACAGCCAACTAAGTTAATGCTGGTGTTTGCCTGATGATTATTAGAGACGTAGATGCTTTCAAAAAAATCAGCGAAACATTCCGCCTTATCAGAATCAGAGACCAATCTAGCCCCGTCCGGTTTCACCAGAGCAGGAAGATTTTCTTTAGGCTTGAATCGAGATGAAATATACTTCAGCAGTGCGGATTTATTATTGCTTTCTATGATTTTTTTCTCAACTAAACTGTAGTATTTATACATTTTGCCTTCAAACCGTCTCGCTACAGATTTATAGAAATCCCAATCACTAGGACTGTTAGATAGTACCGCATTCTTGTACGCTCTGACCTTCTTCTCGAACAAGGAATGAAGAAATGACGGGATTTGCACCTTGCGTAACCTGATCTTCCTGGCCGGAACGAAACGATCAATACATTGTTGGAGGATGAAAAGGAACGTTTCGTACATATCGTTCACATTCAGACCCCAAAAAGAGCCATACCAATCAACCGAGTCCAAAAATGACACGATTTTACTAAAGTCGGCATTCTTGAAATCGCGCTTAATGATAACGTGGTTCTCAGGTCTAAGAGGTGCCAAGCAGAACTCAATGGTAGCGTGGTCGCTTGTACCCAGTGGGGGACCAACCCTTATCCCAGAAACAAAGGATTTCACATTGCAAAGTAGTAGGTCCAGTATCTTACCATCTCTGGTTCCCTTGTGAACGAACTGATGAAAACCATAATTTTTTATCATGTCTAGGAACTTTTGACAAACACCTCCACATTGATAATCGGTATTTGACCAATTGATATCCGGGAAGTTGAAGTCTCCAGCTAAGAGACAAACACTTGTGTCTACACAGAGGTCGCTAACGCATTTGATAAGCTTTTCAGACTTGTCACTCGGGCAGCTGGGAGCTCTATAGCAAAGAACCATTCTCCAATTATCACCGCCTATACAGGAGTCAAGCGCGACTATTTCGTACCCGCCAGGTATCGATTCACTGAAGACCAGAACAGGGAAAAAAGCATGTTTGATTAAGACCGCTACACCACCACCCTTCTTCCGTTGTCGGTCACATCTAAATACTTCATAGCTTGAGGCCAAGTCACCAATAAGAGAATGAATTTGAGTTTTGCTTTTTAACCATGTTTCGGAAAGTGCTATGATCCCATAGTCAAATTTAGAAAGTAGAAATCTGAGAGAATGAGTATTCTTTACTAGTGAACGTATATTTGTCAGCAGACATTTGGTACCACGCTGAGGACTGGAATGAGTAAATGGGGAAGACCGATATCTGTACTTGGACGGCTGGTCCGGAAGCCGCGGACTGTCCGCTAGTTTCCCACATTCTCTGAGACATCCCTAGGTGAACAATGAACAGCACAGTTATCCGAGGTAGGTGGCGGTGGAACACTAACAGCAGCGGAATCATGATGAATATCAACATTTCGAGAGCGAGCAAATCGGCTCTCCCGTCTCCTCACCCTTTCTTCCAGAGTCAGTGATTCCCTGAGGAACACGCCTCTTTCCGGAAAGGTGCGGAGGCGGGGAGCCCTCCTTACAGCAATACGTTGATACAAAGAACACGGAAGAACGACCTTGATCAATCGATTCTTACCACGAAACCATCTCCCAAGTCTATATACCGCAACAGGATAACAATCGACATCCAGATGTGATAAAATATTTAGAGTACTTTGGTAGTCATAATGCATCCTATCAAAACAACTGCCATCATGGAGCTCTGGAACACCACTTATAACAATCGATCGCCGTCTCTCTATCTCCTCGTAAGGCAAGGCTTTAGCGGGAGTAGGATCAGCACTAAGAGGGTGGGAAACTTCTTTCTGTTCAAAGAACCGTAGGCGATCTTTGAGTTGCTTATTTTCTTTTTCTAAATCATTAAAAGCTTCTAGGCGCTTGCGTAAAGCAACATTTTCTTCAATAATGGCACTTAGCTGCGTTGAAATCGAAAGTAGCCACTTCTTGACACACTCAGGCACAGCTTTCGAGTCGTTGACCTGCTTGACGATATCCACGAAATCCGGCGACAACATAGGACCATCCGGTGTTACCACTCTCGGCCGTTTTCCGCTCTTAATTAGATGTGAAACAGGGGTGTCCATTGCTAAACGGGGTCGCGAGATCAACCACAACCAATAATGACCGTTTAATTGATCGTTTCGCGACGAGCAATCGACAGACTCAAAAATTTCACCTGACTTAGTCGCAAATAAGGCACCGAACTTTCAGCCCCCTTGCGACAAGGAGCTACGCAGAACCGATGAATCAGTTGAAGGAAGCAGAATATAAAAATGGAATCAGCGATAGCGAATATCAGTAGTAGAATTGAGAACTCAGGTGGCTGGTCGGTCGCTCAAAAAACACAGCCGCATGCGGGCATTGCACACGCATGACTTCATGGTATGCGCAGTCAACTTGATCCCGCGGTAGTTGGAGCAGTCCATTGCGTCGCCCTTCTGTTTGAAGATGGGGACGATGGTACTTGTCCTCCATGCATCCGGCATCTTTCCTTCCACTGTTACCTTGTTCAGGAAGCTGGTGAGCCACCTTATGCCGTACTCTCCGAGCGCCTTCCATGCCTCGATTGGCACCCCATCTGGGCCAACCGCCTTTCCAACCTTCATCCTCCCAAGTGCACACCTAACCTCATCCTTAGTCCAGAGTGCGATGGGACCAGCTGTGGCCTCTGCCCGTGAGTCGTTCTTGTGGGGGAACTCCTCGTTCAGAAGCCCCGTGAAGTACTCTTCCCACCTCCTCTTGACTTCGGCTGGCTTTCTTAGGATGACACCATCGCTGCCTTTTACACTTTTCACCACCCTGATGTCTTGAGTAGCACGATGGCGGGCCTTAGCCAGCCTGAGAACTTCTCTCCCCAGAGTCAACCCTGCGTTGCGCAGTTCGCAACGGCACGTTGAGAGATCCTCAACGCACGCTGTATGGGCGGAGACGCAGACGGCTCGAGCATGCGAGTGTGAATGTTCGCGCGAGAGAACGTGTCTAATCGGGCGAAACTGCGCAACGTGGCCGTTGAAAACTGCGCAACGCAGGGTTGACTCTGCTTCTCTGCGTTTCTGCTTTCCAACTTCTCGTACAAGGCGTCCATCTCCGTGTTCTTCGCCTTGGCGACAGCAGCCTTAGCGAGCCTCTTGCAACTCCTGTAGGTAGCGAGGTCTTCGGGGCTCCGGGTCTTCTGCCAGCGCTTGTATGCTTCCTTCTTCTGCTTCACGACTCGCTGGACCTCCTCGTTCCAGAACCACGCTGCCTTGTCTCCTCTGAATCCACCTCGCGTCTCGCCCAGGACCTCCTTGGCACATCGCAGGATGGTATCAGCCGCGCTGCCCCAAGTCCGCTGTATTGGCCCGTTAGGATCTGGGAGACCGACTTCCATTATCTTTCGCCTGAGGTCATCCTTCTCCGCTTGGTGCAGCTTTCCACCGATTCTTACCCTTGTCTTCTTGGGGAGGTCTATCGCAATGTCTGCCAGGAGGGGCCTGTGCTGGGGAGCCAGATCTTCGCCGGGTAGAACTTTGATATCCTTCACAGTTTTGAGGGTTGATCTTCTTACCAGCACATGGTCGATTTCCGTCTGTCTCCCTCCACTGCTGTAGGTTACCTTCTGAGTCTCCCTTTTCGCGAAGAACGTGCTGCAGATTGCCAGATCGTGGGCTGTAGCCAGGTCCAGGACCCTCTCTCCCTCAGCGTTCCTCGTTCCTATCCCTCTACCTCCGTGCACTCTTTCTAAGCCTGTGTTATTCCGTGCTCTGATCACAAATATGGCATCCACTCCTGATACCAGTTTCATTTGACGCCATTTTGGGCATAATATTTGAGCAGAATATGCATGAGTAAGCGTCTGCACCAAAAATGGATGCCATATTCATAATGAGCGCATCAATGAAACATCAAGGAGCTGAATGTTGCACTAGTTGAAATAAGACGATTTTGCAGCCCCACGATTCCAATTCCACCGTAACCAGCGCATTTGTGACGCGTAGTCAGGGCGCACTCATAGTCGGTCGTCCGGTCGTAAGGACCGTAACGATCGCACAGCGTTAGATACCCTCCCTTTCAAAATACGAGAACAGCGTCGGGTGCAGACCATACACCACAGATGCGGGGCGCGGAACCGCTCCACAAGTAAAATCTGGGTTTGGCTAGGCCGTCCATAGTGATAATTGTGGTGACATGCGTCGCTGCATCAGACGCTCTTCTTCGTTTTTTTGGTAAATCCTGTTAACGTTCACGCTTTCAACACGTTTTCACGTGTTGACTCCCCAGCGTTAACAGTTGTGACAATTTACGGCGGGAATTCAAATTTCTCGAAGTCGCGCGATTATTTGGATTAATATCGAAACCAGCGCTTGTTTTCCGTTCTTCTTGTTATTCTCGTGTCGTGAAGCAAGGGGGCCATAATATTCAATAGTGAGGAGGCAAAATTTCTCCGTAAACGATTCCTTTGAACTAGAGCGAGGTCTTTCAAAAACAAACTGGCTATGGGCTAATTCCATTAAAATGTGAAAGTATGTGGGTCAAATGGTGCAATTTTATGGTGCTTCACAGACCAACCTCGCTGGCACTCATCTATAGCATTTGACCTCCCTTCCTTCGCCACCCTTTATTTACTTTCCCGGCCTCTGACCCTCTTGCACCCAAAATGTTATGAGAAATTGTTTCATTATTAGAAGCGGATTATGAGGATTTTAAAGAAATACCGCCCACCCAAGGACACGCCCCGCCCAATTCAGGTATGCTGGAGAAAGGGTGTGGTTCACTAGGACAGAAAGCGACTTTTTCGCGTTTCGCAGCGCGAAAATTTTTCGCTGCAGGAACCTCTGGTCACCACTGATCATGGGATCATTTTCGATGGACCTGGTTCCTGCAGCGCAAAATGTTTCGCGCGCCGAGACGCGAAAAGTAGCTTCTCGCCTAAAGTGAACGACACCCCTGGAGAAACGTTGGGTATTGCTTCCCTTAACCGATTTTTTCTTGCCCTATAAGCTTTCTCTCAATCGAGTTATGAGCTATTTTTATTGAGCATCATCCGTTTAGAGAATACCCCGCCCACCGCGGCGGGTCTCCCTAGTTCGGCTGAGCTAATCAATGCACACCTATACCCATTTTTTGCGGTCTTGAGCTGCTCTAAAACCGAACTTGAAACTCTGTCGTGTCCAATTCGGGCGGAGCTCCGCTCAGCTGACATGTGCTTTGAAGTTCTTGACCATGCTCCACCCATCTCAAATTTTACACCCCGACTCTGTAACTGGTTGCTCGGGTAGTACTGAATTTCGTGACTGACGGACGACACACACAGGCAGACATGGCGCATTACACATAGTAGGGATGTCATCATTATAAAGGGTTGTTGTATTGCGCGCAAGAATCATCCGTACGCGAAAGTGAAAGCTGAAATTGATATCGTAGCTTGGCCTGGCTGGAGTTAAAAGGCAAAGTCGCTTAAGTAAGGTAGTATTATGTGCCATTGAAACTGAGTACGGAGATCAAGTAGAACGACAGTGGAGAAAAAACTGAGAAAAACCGTCGACAAGGCCGCTAACAAAACCTCTTTCCCACTTGCAATGAAGGAGGCTGGTCTTGGGGAAGAGGCACGTACAAACAAGTTTTCTGAAGATATCAGTCGTTCTATCGGTTGATACGGCAATCAACCTAGCTGATTTCACACGTTATGCCAGCCATGCACCACATCCCAAGGTGGGCGGTCGTAGCGGGCCAGGCGGCGATAGCGCATAGTACATGCCCTGGGCCTTATTACTGCGCCGTTTCGGATTTTGAGTGTGGGAACATCTCTACGGGTGCGTAACCAAGTACAGGCATGACCGAAAGGGTTGGTTTGGTCAACTAATGCCTTTAAGGCAGAGATAAGAGTTTGGTGAAGTAACTAGACAAAAGGAGTGTGCCTAGTCATTTCGCTCTTCTCCTCGCAGGACTCTTCCTTCAGCTTGGGAAAGCGCAGATGTGTAGGAACAAGTAATCGCTGACTCACTTAGCTACGTGCTCGAAGTATCAACCCCAGAAATAGAGTCTGAAATCGGAACCTCGGTTCACAGAAACTCCACCACCGGGAACAGGCTGGAATGACGCCGCACTGCTTGCTTTCGGTTTAGGAATCATGTGGTCCATCTCGGGACGAGATCCCTTGAAACGTTGGTGACAGTAATAGAAACGTTGGTGATAGTAATAGAAAAAAGGTAAACAAGGCAAATCAAATTATGCCTCCAATTTTGAGCTAAACACTCAGTGTTCCACCCATGCCTATTCTAGCACGCCGTTAGGCTGGTGTATTATTGTGATAGAACCATACGTTATATCCCATAACTCTGAGCTGATCAAGGTGCAGGGCAGAACGGGTGAGGAACCGAAATCTGAACACCATTAGTCGATATAAATAAAAACTGCAACATTCGTACATGAACAACATATTCCGTAAGTACAAACCTGTCTATCAACATCAATGTTGTCCCCTCATCCTTCCTACTTGCAACAGCTAGTAACTGTTGCCCAAACCCACCCTGAAAAAATGCAGGACGAGTTTTTGGCAGCTTGCCTTCTTTCTGAGACGTCGTTCGTTGCGGGTCCATGCTTCATTCTCAGCCTTCAACAGCGTTCGAGGTACGCAGCTACATCCCACTTGCACCACATGTCCTTGAATAGGCCGCTGTACATGTTGTTGCAAGGTACTCAAGGAACGTGTGGCACTTCCAATAGGCACTGTGCTGCTGCGGTACAGGGGGCGGAGCAGCGCTGGGACCTCCAGTATGAAAGTGGTGGGAAGTATCACTTTGATGGTTCTCCACCACTTCTTTATTCGTGAAGATTTTCGAGGTCCGCGTATGTACTGGCGTAGTCCGAGCGCGTTCCGCTTTCTGTTCCATGACAGCGCTAGATGGAAGGCACAGCCTCCTGGACGCGCTCGGGAAGATCTTCTTTGTCGCCGTAATGGCGGCTACCTCGTAGTCCAGCAGCACGGGTTGCGGCCCGGCCACTGCTACTATCGCATCTTTCAGCGTCTTGAATATGCGCTCATATACCGCTTGAGTTTTTCTAAAATAAGTTAAGGTTATATTGAAAATATGCTGCTGGGATCACATCTAGATACCACATCTTACCTGATTGTTATGGCGTACAGCAGCGGGACGTCCACGGATGTAGCCACAACACCGTGGACAGTATAAAGCTGGTCAGTTTACAGATGGCACTTGGCTGAAGGTCGTGCACCCCATCGGCTACTAACCCCCAAAGCCCCTGCTGACACGCCCTCTGAAATGAAAGCAGTGAAAGGACGGAATAAAATTGTCAGCTTTATCACAAAAGGTCACCTCCACTATTCGAGCGGAGTAATAAATGTGCAAGGTCCGGCTCGCATACTGGAGAAAGGGCGTTCCACTTTAAAGGGAAGCGAACTGGTGGGACGTTCATCATAGTGGTACGGGGTCCCCGCTGCTTGGCCACTGCCCTAAAACACTGTGATCGAAGATTAAATTTGAATACTTGATCATTTGCATTTTTTTACCTCTTTAGGGCGCTCCGCCTGCGTTCATATCCAAATTGATGAAGCATATCATTACACTCGGCTTCATCTGAATGCATTCGTTGAGTGAGTGCACTTTGGTTTCATATAACATGGCTTACTTTCTGCAGCCCTCTCTACGGACTGAGCTATTTCTTGCCAGATCTGCCTTGGAGTTCTTGTGGCCGATCGTGGTGTCAGCAGCTATGTCTCGGCATGCCTGAAAAGCGTTATCGGTTTGCGAGAGCTCCAATTTATATGGATGAGAAACTTTTTTCCTACCTTGTATAGAATCCTATTCACTTTATCTTGTGCGTTGTCCAATGGTAAACACAAGTGAGGGAGAGTCTCTGTGTCCCCAACAAAATCGTATGCGTTCACCACCTAAAACTTTACACGGTGCGAACGGGCTCTATGATTTATGATGACTTTTCTCACATGAATGCTGGTAGTGTGACCCTTTTCTTGCAGTTCCCTGCGGCGGTATAATTCGCTTTCACCCCTCCTTTGAGCATAAACATGCTCGAAGACATCGCACAGCTTGTCCCTGAAAATTGTCATTACACGTGGTAGCCATTATACCGATGAGATGTTCACGCTCACTCTTATCTGGGATTGAATACCACGCTTTTGGTGCCACTTTTATTCTTCTCTACCACTCCACGGAATAGCTTGGGAGCAGAAAATTTCCACGCGCAATTGAACCGGATTTATGAAATTTTCGATGGTGATCGGATATACTTGGTAAAGATCGATGACCTGTATTCGGAATTCGCTGCGTCCTAATTGTGGACTATTTGATGTGGCACTACGAAACGTGAAGCAGGCCATTCACATAGTTGGGCAGACGTGCAAACAATGAAGACGTCTTTCGCCTGTCTGAAACCACAGCAGGAACATTTTCGAACTTGTATCAATGTCAGGAATAAAATACCATTTTTTGTTACCAGCAAAGGTTTGATTGATCTGTGTTATCCTCAAGGTAATCATTTCGAGAGTGACTGGTGTTCCATCGCTGATCATTCCATCAGCGAGGAATATTCAGATAACGAATTGTCTGATTCATTCCGAGTAAGTAAATTTGGGTTTTTTTTGTATAACCTATGTGTTCTCGTTCTGGGTGACATGAACGCTTAATGAATGTAATGTACACCCTAGTAACTAGGCTAGGACTAAAGCCTAGGAAGGGGAAGGAGGTCCTCGGGGAAAAGGAGTATTGCTAGCAAATCCGGGCTCTTCTCCTCTTTTAAGGATTAGTCCTGAACGATATGATGAATTTCGAATGAAAGAATTTATGGTGAAAGAATATGCTTTTTGTGGTTTCAAACGCGATGACCTAGACCGCAACGGCTCTCCCTTACTGAATGAACCCCAATTTACGACTTTTTCAAGACTCGAGAGGAACAAGAGGTGCTACTGATTTTTGGTTTTTCTCACTAATTACTTGAAGGAAGCGATTCACACTGGCTTCCACGCTGGATTTGCTACCCTCGCGTTATCAATCGATAAGGTGTGAGGCAGTAATTGTTGGACGAGTGTAAGCCCATGGAAGATATGATACGATGAGATAAGAAGGTGCGGCTGCTTGATAAGAGGTGCACTCCAGAATGAAAACGGGACGATAACGATAACGGTATCATATATCTAGCACGCTCTTATCGCACCCCTTTCCACATCGATAAGTCTTGGTTTTTGCTGAACGGAAGTGCCACTGCCACTGAAACTTCACGTGTTGTAACATTGGGCAGGACCCCTATCCACTCCAGTACACAGCTTTCCTTATCGTCCCTATGAGAATTATCGTGACCACTTCCTTTGAAGGCATCAAATTGTAATGTCGAACTTTTTGCAGTCCTCCACGTCCGTCAGTGACATGAAATCGATCACCAACTGGTACGAATCCTCCTTCCCAACATAAGGTTAGTCATTGCCATCTTGTGCCACTTATCTATTATGTAACTGAAAAAGGAAAAGTCAGCATGTCTCCGGTCAAAGTGGGAGTATGTTTGCGTTCGCCTTGAGGCGCTTGGTTTAGTCCTTCTTCCTAATTTGCTAAACCATTTTCCGAGCGGAGTTGTGAAATGAAAAGCGTATTTGGTTTGCCTCTCGGCAGATTTGCTCTCTTGCACATGCAGGAAGCAATTAAAAAAATACTTTTGACATCATTTCTCCATCATCCTTATCTACTAACACCTGTACGAAGAATTAGCGAGCATTCAAGGGCACCTGAAGAGAAGGCAAAATAGCGCGGGGAACATTTTATAACCAATCTCCTGGAGAATCGTTGAACTGATATTGAAATCTGTTCTGAGCACAGCGTCCCAATATATGTGTGACCTTTCGTATTTGTATATACGTTTTTCTAGAAAAACTCGTCATGGCGCTCACCATAGGAAGCAACAATTCAATCATGAACAGACTATGGACGGTTAAAAAACTGTGATCGATCTCCCATTGGGAGTTGTAAGATTTTTAATTGTTACGACACACAATAGTTTGCCTTTGCCAAAGATTCTTCATTGTTCGGGTGATTCTTCAATGTGCACTGTTCATATAACGTATATTGCTTTATTACTGCTTTTTG
>MU869294.1:13369-27506 GCA_036418205.1 Ostertagia ostertagi | reverse complement strand
CACTATGGAGCTTACACATAGACAAAAAGATAGCTTGTCCTGAACTAGTTTGTGTTTCGTTTTCTGCAGTCGACCAGCTCCTTGCCCGTAACACGAATGTTCGGTGCCTCAGATTTATACTCAGCGAAGCGTTCCTCAGCTGTTCGGGGTCCCACCACCACACCTATCCCTTTCCATTATGATAGTTGCCAAGCAGCTTCAGCAGCATTCGGACTTGAAATTACTTTCACCTATGCGACATCAGTAGCTTTTGTGTAAGCTTCATGCTCAAATAACCATGCACAAGTTCCATATTAAACTGTGCCGGGACATTGTAAGACTTCTACAAAATCATCACAAATAATCATCCAAATAAAAGAGCCATCAATCAAAGCAAACTGTTGAAAATTTACTTCCAAGAACGTTATCAATTATCCTCCATCCTCGAAAATTTGCACACTCATTTGACAACTTTCTCGACCAAGATTTTTTTCGCTCCTGGGTAGTAATTTCACATGGTCACGTGCTTAATAGTCATCATGGGAAATGCGCAAAAACTTCCAGCTGAATTCCTTAACAAATTCCACTTTGGACAAAAGCCCACGTTGGATTTGAACATTTCCCTGCACCCTTGCGACTTATTACACATCATTTTCCTAAACATTCAACTCCTGCCTTTCAAGTCAGAGCCCAGGACGCTGCCGATGCCATATTGTTTGTCCAACGTTGTGATGATAAATGAACCATGGGTCTCTTTTGCGCGATAATAAACAGAATAACCAGCCGATGGCTATCAGCATTTTTCAGAGACGTCACAAGTCGTCACTGAAATGATGAGACATTCATGGAATGCGCATCAAACACGTTTTTCGATTCTATTTCTCATTCGTATCATTCTTTCGCGAACATCAATTGCGCTCAAAAACGTTCTTGGTCAACAGCCCATTAGGGAACAGTTGAACTTCGTGGTTGATGTATTCGTTTCTCAATAAACTTTGACAACCCCAATATGGGAAGAAAGCGACTAACAGCTGAGATGCAGGAAACCACAACTTTGCATTGACATGCATGTATGTAGAAACATGACTCAGGACCTTACGTAATTAATATTCGGACACTGAGAAGCTTTACCATGAGACACCTTCACAAAACGCACCTTTCCTCCATATTCGCATCTCATCCCACACATTTTCGTCCAACTGAATACTTGAGCATACATGTTCAGTTGGCGCAATAAGGCAATGCTGCTCGTGCAAACCATCCCACTCAACAACAGCCAGGTATGTCTGAAAAGGAGCTGGCTTGACAGTAGAAAACAAAAAAATAGGCGCTATCGCAAGATACGGGGGCACTTTTAAAGACCAAGCTTACGAGAGGGGGGGGGGGAACTCCGGAGATAACAAAAATTACTCATGGAGTATCTCATCCCCATCAAAGGCTCAGTTGCCTTTTCAACGAAAGGAAAGGATCTAGGCGGTTTCGAATACACTGTCACCACTACGCCTCCATATTTTGCGATAGCGAAAAAAATGTGGGAAGGTAGAAGTTCGATTCTGTCAGGTGCGTTGCGCTCTCCCCTCAGGTCAGGCCAAAATTGAAACACCACACATTTGCCCGAAGCAAGTCTAGGACTAAGCTTAAGCCCAATCATAGGCTATCTTGTAAGCATAAGCCTAAACCTAAGACCCAAACTTAACCTTGGGCTTCAATTATCGCGCAGCCCAGAAAACCTGACCCCAGGAGGAGAACTGAACGTCTCCCAATTCTGTCTGGGACTAAGAGTTTTGCCAATAACCCAGCATTTTAGTGAAAAACAAGTCGAACGGTTTTGGGACGCGTGCCCGTCGGAGTCGTAAAAGTGAACGGATGATTGCGTCTCATAACATGAAATGATTGGAATCGATGAACTGAGCGAGCGATTAGGGTCTTGAGAAGCGGCGTCCTTGACCGTTGAGACCAAATAATCCCATTGTTGTGAAGTAAATGGTAGAAAAAAGTGGTAATATCCTCAAAATTTTACTATGCTTCTTTCCTACCTACCCTATTCCCACAGTGTGCTGCACGATGGCGGAGATGATACAACAACAAGAGGCGGCGCCGACTCTTACGTGTTCAGATCGAATCCCACCTAGGTCAATACATCATCCCAAGCCATCGTGGTTGGTTAGAGAACACAAGAAATGTAAGGGCAGACGAAATTCTGCTCTAAACATTGGAAGGCGACTTACGATCAGAAGAAGCACCGGAAATTACTACGCAGGCCGGATGCACATGACCATCAATCTTTCATCCAAAGAACTAGACTCAGAGTGAGACGATGAGCCATAGATACGGTCAATTGCAACGAATAAAAACTAAACCTGCATGCCTGCTCATTTTATGGGGACATAAGCGCGATATGATGATGACGACAATTTATCGTTTGTAGTATCCTTTTACAATTCCGAATGAAACTCAGTGTGTAACGTAGCCGAAAGAGATGATCTTTGCCTTCATGACGTGGACTTTTCATCCTTATTGCATCCCAAAGTCTTGACGATTGTTTCAAATTATGTAAAACAATGCAATTTTATGATCAAAATTGCAGCGCCTTATGACGTCAGCTTCGCTGAGGGACAGTGTGCCTTTAGGTCCGATCTGCTATAGGTTTATCAGCGCTAGATGAGTGGGTCTTGATGACCGTTACCTGTTGATCAATATGCTCGTGTTTCAGTGTTGTGCTGCACGTCTTCACGAAAAAACAGCTACGCTGTGAAGTGGTCTAGTCGGTGTGGAGAGTACTAGTTCACAAGGCAAAGTGAATCGGGGAAAAAACGGACACGGAAAGATCATGTGTTCAGTTGCCTTGTTCACACGGAACACCCTTTGAAGTTACACTGGTGGAATTTAGGCCAGAACACAGAAATTGAGAATTTCTGCGAATCAGCTGAAGAAACAGACGGCGATGGAGAAATCGACCACGTAAATGTGAAGGAACTCAACAGAAAGTGGACAGCTTGTTTAGAGAAATTTGGAATTGTAGTTGGAGAATCAAGATGGGCGAAAATCTATATACAGAAAAAAAAGCTGCCAAAATAGGAGTTTTTCGGAATCCATCGTCATCATCGAACCTTACTCCAGTCGACCCTTAATTTCAAATCATATTCACGTCGTACAAATTGAGAATAATGAGGATTCTAAAACGGGCTCAGTACCCTTTTTTGATTTCTAAACCCGGTAATTTCTTGCGAAATGGAACCAAAGTCGTAAATAATGACGAGAAGAACATCACTGATCAGTTTTATGCTTGGCTTTGCTTTTGGGTTTTTGCTTTAAGCCACGAGTCAGGTTAGGTACCCTAGAGGCGTCCATCACTATAGGTCCATGGATGCGCTATAAGAGCGGGGATGCCCACATCCTGGTCTCGAGATTGGCACTCAAGGTTCTGGCCTACTACTTTCAGCGATGGGCTTGTTACATCAGCTGGTCCCGCCCACCGCGGGATGTGGTGCGTGGCTGGCCTAACGTGTGAGATCAGCTAGGTTGATTGCCGTATCAACCGATGGAACGGCTGGCATATCCGGAAAACTCGTTTGGACGTGGCTCTCCCCCGAGCAAGCCTCTTTCACTGCTAGAAGAGATGGGGTTTCGATTTCGGTCTTGTCGACGGTTTCTTTGTGTTTTTTCTTCACTGTCGTTCCACCTCCCATCTCTACACTCAATTTCAGGCGCCATAATGCCCAAACACGAGCCTGACTTTTGCCTTTAAAGGACGAATTTACGATGGAAAAGCAACCCATTCCAAATTGAGGTAGAGATGGTGAGTAGTACCAGAAAGAAAGCGAAACCACGAAAAACGGCCCAGAACCGGAGAAATGGGACCCCTTCCTTGTCCGTTGATTTGAGCATTGATGGACTCTCATCGCTTTGCCCTCTTCAACCCTACGCTCTCTCAGCTATCTAATCACTCGCCACCTATTGTACTACGGCGAGTGATCAGACGATCGGTGGGCGGAGATCGCCGAACTCGCCAACTTTGAGCCATGCTAGATCTCAGAGGTCAAATCTTTCGATGCCGATTGCGTGTCTGTCCGCACCCTCAAGAGATTCACCGCTCTCCCCACTAGGCGATTTCTCCCTTCTTCGACCTTCGTTCTTTCCGTGCAATCCTCCTTTAATTTTTGGCGAATGCGAAGCGCTACGTATTATATGCGCCGACCAATATTTCGCTGATTTACCTTAAACTTTAGGACGGATGCTTACAGGGAGACGAGTATTTGAAGATTTTTTTTATTATGAATGTATATTTAAGCGTTTCGTATGGTTGTTCTGGAATAAGATTAAGATGAAGGCGGCGTCGGAACTGAACTTGTTGCGGTAGGATTACCTAAATCCAGATGCACTTAGCCGGATTCTGCACGTGTGTCATGATCTCGACTAAGAGTGTCGCTTTCCCTAGCGCCCGCTTTCATCTGTTTATCTATTTATTTATTTATCATATTTATCTAGAGTCATCTGCGGTAAACACATGGTCTGCTCACGAGGGTTTGATACTAAAAATGTATTTTATTTCGTATTATTGACTTTTTTCTTTTTTTTTTTCCTTACGATGTTGAGGTTTCGAATACCTTCATTTTACACAATGCGTTATTCTAGTGGCTAATTGTGCACCTAGGCGTCCCTCAAAATAATAAATATATAACAGCACGATTCCTGCGCTCTCCTGAGTTAACAATTCAACTCCAAGAAATGGTTTCTAGGTATCTTTGAGCATATAGGTTCATCTGAGAATTGGATTATCCGCCACTCAGAAGTCCCAGGTCCGGGCGTGAGAGAGGATTATACGAACTCCTAAAGGCGAATGCGTTTGTGAAAATTTCCAGCTGCTGAAGGGAATATTCTTTCCAGTCTCTCAGAATCAAGACCTCTTCTCTCGAAATATGAGCCTTGGTTCTCGGTATCACAAAATACTCCTCCTCCCTCACTGAGAAAACTTCAAGAGGCAGTTGGCCGTGGCCATGGCTCCGATCACACCGCCACCTGAGCGTACTATCGAGTAGCAGGTGTCGTTTATGAGGGTGAGAATCAGGCTAGCAGTTTCGTTTAAGGTTTTTAAGCCACTATTTATTACCATTGTTACGGTGTGTTTATTACCTGTGTTTCGTTTCGCTGCAATAAAATTTCAGCAGTGAGTGAACGTCGTTTTAGTTGAATCACTTTGGAAAAGCTGATTGCTCATTGGAAAAACCGGCCAACTTGATAAAATCCAAGTGCGTAACTCGGGTAAAATATCTGAAGGGTTAGGTGCTTCAAAAAGTGGCATACTTGTTATTCTAAGGCAATTGTGGTGTTTGCTCAATGTCTCGTGAAACCGTGGTTCTGTTCAATGAAGATTTTGTTAGTTGAATGGAGGCCGAAAAATGTCACCCTTTTCACTAAATAAGGGACTTCGAACGACAACCATGAAAAAATTTCGACCTTGGCTCCAGCTTGAGACCATTGGTTGAAAAAATTTGATGCGTCGGGCGTCTAAATTAATGCCGTTTCGGAGTATTCCCACTTGATTGCCGTTCTCAAGCGCAGGATCATAAATATCGAGCGATAGATTCGATGAGTCTTCAACGAATCCAATACACACGAACATCTATGGGCGAAGCGATGCACGGCAACAATCAAGGAATTGATACTTTTCTTGGGTCGAGAACGAGCTTCACAAAAGCCGAGGGCAGCTAATGGTGATCTGGCGAAGCAATTGCCAACTACGGGAGTCTTTGTACAGGGTGAGCATAGAAAAGAGCCCGAATTGGAGGAGAAATCATCGAATCCAAGAATGAACCGCTGGGGTATGTGTGTCAATTTTTCGGGAACTAACCTCCTATACAAGGACGGCCTTCCATCCGGCAATCCTAAACTCCGATCAGTGTGATATCCGCTATACTGTCGTTCCTGTGAGCTGATTCCGCTGATCCAAAAGGTACGGTACTTCATCTGTCTATAACTTATGTGATGGGTCAGCTAGTTTCCAAGGTCTCGTAGGGCAGTGAGACAACTGTCGAATGGATCGTGAATTGGTTTCCATCTTTCAGGCTCCGAAATATTAGCAACAGAAACAGAACCGTTATCAGCCTCGCATGCTTTTGAGTTAAATAAATTCATCGATTTGAATCAACTAAATTTCATTCGCTTTTAGAATCTCTCTACACGTAAACAAATTCACTGCCCCAAAAAGAAGGAACTATTCTACCTGCGATGGTCGGCTACTAGGCTCAACATTTATACCGTTGGCGCGTCGACAGACTAATGCGTAAGTGTACTGCATGAAAGCTGAGTCGAATGAAATGGGTAGTGCCTATAAGCGTAACGTTGTATGCACTTGCCTGGCGAGCAAGAAATGCGGGTGCGAGTGTCGTATAGGGCGAAAGTTTTGTTCACAGCCCAACATTCTTGTGAAACTTACGCAAAGCGAACTGAGTCCAAAAACAGCACTAACAATCGAAAAGAGTCAAAATATTCCACGTTGTCGTATCTAGCATAACCATATTCGCCGGCACACTAGTCGCTTGAAGAAGTCACCCTTCCAAGAGCAGGCTGTGGATTCATGAGTTTTTCGCAGGCTTTCGATCCCAGTACTTCAGAAACAGATCAGTCGAACGGGATCTAATTACCACAATGGTAATATTCTTGATCACCTCGACAGTTGAAGGATCTCGATTTCTGTGGCGGAAGCTCTCGCAAAATTTTGAGGCGGCAACAATGGGTGGCTTCCCACGTCCAGCCCGTTTAGGAAGGACTCCCTCTTCCACGCAATGGAGGAATCGCACAACGGAGCGCGGTTTCAGTAAGTTGCGTCGACCCAGTAGAACTCTCTTTTGTTACAACTGCTTCAATTACTTTGATTAGTATTGCTTCTTGTACCAGTTACTGTAATCCTTGGAATCCAACAAAAAGATGAAAGTCTCATATTCACTCTATAAACAAAAAATAATTAAATTTCTGTGACTCATACGGCCAGATTTTTTGATCATCTGCCCAACTCAAACAAATACATTGTGTACGGCAGCGACTGCCAAAACCGCTTGTGGTAAGTGCATTGTGACTTCGCTGAAGTCGGAGTGCGCGATGCAATTGTACTCTGGACTAGAACAACAACATTCCTCTTGAAACAACTACAGTATACATGTTATCAATCACTGGAAGCGTTCGACCGCTTTCGCTCTATCACTCAAAAAAACATCACATGCGCCGTCACTGCGACCATAAATACCACGTAACCTTCGGCATAGCACGAAAAGCGATGTTTGATGAATGGTCAAGATTTTCGTAAGGAAGTCGAAGATCAGAAATTAGCTCATATTTTGGCCGAACACCAAGAACACCTGCCCCGCAAGATATATCTTTTTTGGTGGTTACCTATAGTGCAGCGACAATCCAAAGTGGAAGCTTTGGTGGATATGAAGAACAAGGAGCGAACCCTTCTGAGTTTAAAAGCAGCTCTCTAAAACCGATAAGGTAAACATTTCAAGCCCAATGTAACCTAATTTCACAGAGAAGGCAAGGTAGAGCCCTGCTGCAATCGGTTTCCCTCTCAGCAAATTTCGAAGCCTTCGCCCTTTCGCTAGTTCTTTGCAGGATGCCAGCAAAATCGGGTACCATTAGGTTTATGGACAATCGAATAATTGTAGAAGAGGGGCTAGTTGATTTGTCCTTTCGTCATTGTCTGGACCGTAGAACAAAGCGATAGAAAAACCATCGCAACCAGTTTTCCATACGTCCTCTGCCACCCGCTCCAGTATTGGTTTAGAAACCACATTGCGTTGTTTTTGAGAATCGCCAATGTTTGACGCGACAGCTATCAGTGCTGAAATCCGAACACCGCGAACTTTGACATGGAAACCGGATCCAAATGATTGATAAACGATCATTTTACAATCATTCTCCTATTTCGAGAGTAGGGCAGAGGGAAAGAACTAAATATAAGATAACAGAAGAGCTTAGCATTAAAATTCTGTTCATTTCTTTAATACACCCAATAAAAGGATGAAGCTCAAGCGTTCACCGTTAATCACTCCCCTCCTGGGAGCGCCACGCATTCTGCTCTTATTCAGAATCGCAGTGGTATCTTCAATGCGTTGTGGTATACAGGGAATTGCGGCGCCAGCCGTTGTATGGGTAAATGGTTATCATCCCAGACTCACCACTGATCGTGAGAATCTTTCAGGAACATGAGCGCTTCTTCAAAAAGGTTGGTTGCGTGTTAGAGGGGGACGTGCTTGGAGCATAGAGATTTTTTCTCTAAGCGACCCTGGAGATTGCCAGAAAAAGGACAGAAAATTTTACTTGGGAAGGGAAACTTTCATAAGTATAAGTATAAGTTCATTACGTCTCGCGGAAGGCACGCGTGAAAAAAACAATAACAGAAGTAAATTACCAACACAATTATGCTCGCATAATATTCAAAGAACAAGAATAAAATAGCATACTAATCAGCTACAGAAAACGTTAGGACCTGCCACTGTTTAACAAATTGACGACACGTACGTCTAGAATTGTGCCAGCGATTGGGAAGTGACGGGAATGTTTTTCAGTAACTTCAAATAATCACTGCCGGCCTTGAAGGTGAAGCTCCTCGCCCACAAGTGAGTTTTAGGTTGTTTCAATGAAATCTTCAAAAGGGCTCCCCTGGTTCTCGAATGTGCCAGCTTGAACACGTTGAAACCGCTGCCACACATGCCCTGCACCACCTTATGAACCATACAGGATCAAAAACTCTGCGCCTTGTTTCTAAAGATGTCAATCCTAGATACTGATTTAACTATTCATTTTTAACTTTTCCTTTTCTTATAAACTCTACACTTGTAGCGTTGAATAGTCGCAGCTATGGAAACTTCTTGCTCGCTGAACAAATTTTAACATGTGTGAGACCGAAAAGGTGGGAAAAGACGAAGGTAAAAAATTGTATTCAGAGGGGATCGAACTAGGAGCCCTGATTTCTACATGTTCTTCAGCATTTATAGAAGCTCAGAAAAATTATTCTCTGTTTGATGCTCCCTGCGCGTGTCTGTACGATGCCAGCTCTTGCTCTAAGTGTTCTAATTAATTCGTTTGAAAACTTCCATCTATGGATGTGTGGCACCAATTCATTCACCCTTGGTTGGCCTGAACGGAGTACAATCTGAGATTTGATCCTCAGATCATTCGCGTGGTATGCGCAGCGCCACTTTCCACCGCACCACTTCGACCCTGTAACTCAATAGCGATCCATGTGTGGTTATTTAAGGTGGTTAGCGCACTCACGACGAAGGTGCTGTGGTTGCTGAGCAGGACTTCCGAAGCACTCCGCCCCAAAGCGTTACGCCCACTAGTTCAGTTGATGACTTGGCGAGCTGTTTGCTGTTGGCTTTTCATTTTGGAAGATCATTTCCCTTTTAGCGGCTGTATCTTCCAACTTGCCCATGTAATGCCTTATCAATCAAAACACTATGCTTGTTGGCATGATGGCGGCTATCGGGGTTAACACGTCCGAACAACTTCTTTCTTTGTCGCCGCTCATCCATGGTCGAAAATGAACGGGCAATCAAAGGGGTACTATTTTGCGTATTTTTGACGGATTTCTTTGCTTTTTTCGCCATTGGCGTACTATTGAGCACCCCACGTCCCTCTAAACCCTTCCAGAATCTATCGTAATCGCTGCCTTCAAGTGCTATGCTTTAGAGCCAGTTCATTTTCTTAAACATCTTCGGGGTGCCACTCTACCCCATTATTTAACATTTTACACACTGCAGTAGGACGGAATGAGATAGAACGAAAACTTGTATTTTTAGAGGTTTTAATTCCATTCGCTCCTAATATTTCATTTGTTCAACAATCCGCAGACAATCGGAAATTCGGGAGAAGTGGTAAAAACCCGTCTGTGAAATGAATTTACAGTGCAGACATTAAAATCGACTCGAAGTACTCACGTGAATTCCGACTGCCACAATCGCATGTTTTGCAATTTTTCCACTATCCAAGCATCGGTTGCAGTCTGCTAAAGAATGCTCCACACGTCTGTGCTCTGCAATGAATAGAATCAGTTGCCGCAGAGTTCAGCAAGATAACGAAAACCAAATCTAGAACAATTTGAATGGGGTACAGGGTACTGCAAATGAAAAAAAAAGCACAGGCTCGCTGCGAAGGCTATCGCTCTGTTGCAGAACTTGCAAGATCCTCACAGCAGACCGCGTATGGCAATTTTAACGCTTTATTTGGCAAAAAGAACCTTGGTCATGATATTGAAATTGAGTTTCCGCAGTCACGTTTACATAAGCTTGTTCTCCAATAAAAGTCCATAGAACAGTAACTGGGATAGGAATGTGTTTTCGTTGGGAGCGTGTAAGATGCGCAGAGGCGGGGCTACAACGCCCAGAAGGCGGGGCACGGCGACTTGTTCACAGCAGTTTCGCAGTGAACGCGTAGCCAAATGTGGACGACAGTTACTCTCAGCTCTCTGATATTTGCTCTACCTTTGGTTTATTCCACTACTGAATGGTGGGGTGATCTACGAGCTCACCTAAATCCAGCCAGATCACCAGCTTTTTATGATGTCACTTACGACGAAGCAGGTGAATCTAGTTGTTTCTCGCTGTCAATATTACATACGATTTTTATTTAAACTCCTACATCTGTATGAACAACGCGCTGCGAACCTGTTTCATCGTATGAGCTGGGTTTCGTGAATAAAAAAGCTACAACCGTTTTTCTTTTGTTCTTCTCTCTCCGATCCCAATTTTATTGTAAAGCGATTTGTTGCAAAGTCGAAAAACCATTAACTTTTTCTTTGATCAGTTCTTCTTCTGAAATAGCCGAGAGTCAGAGCTTCAAAAGCATAACTTCTTGTTAAACTTCTCAGGAGCAATCCGTTCATTCCTAGGAGAACTCCGGGTAATGAATGGATTACTCCTGTGAAGTTTGACATCGTAGGAACATTTTAATTTGCGCATGCTAATCCCATTCTTGATCCTGATCGTATGTAGTATCAGTTGATTCCTTAAGAGAAGATTTTAATTTGCGTCTGCTAATCCCAGTCCTGATCCTGATGGTAGTATCATTCAGACTGCCCGCAAGGTCTGCGATCTGATGCGATTCCCGACTACGTCTATTTTGGCACAATGATGGCGACGATGAGTGTCGACGTGCACGAGGAATGTCTTCAGAAGTGTGCTGAAAAGCCTCGATGCAAAGCTGTCAACTATTTTCATCCCTTCGCCTATCAAAAGAAGGGCTTTTGCGAGCTTCTCTCTGAAACTCAACGCGATAATCCACGACTGATGCGTCCATTCCGAATGGCCACATACTTCGAAAACATCAAATGCAAAGAAGTTGACGACACCGCTGACGATCTTGGCGACTTCGTCAACAGTGAGTCCATCGCAATCCTTAACCTTCTTTGACAACTCAAACAACGTACACATCATTTCAGAACCAGCACCTTCTCCTCGCGACAAGAAATTGGAAATGAAAGGATTCGTGAAAAAGCTTTCCAACAAGGTACACGAGTTCAACTCAGGTTTCCGAGCTGCTCGCTAGATTACGGTTTTTATTGACTAATTTGCCTACATGTCTAGTTTGATCTCACTGAATGTCGCCGCGGGTGCTCAGGGCCGGTGTTCGCTGTGTTTCATGGCGGTCACCGTTCGAAATTTTCTCTTTGGGTGTTTAATACCATTTTGTATGTACAATTTTGTTCTTTTTCATCAATCTTCTTCGAATAAATGTACACATTCTCTTGATCATGCGAGATTTCTGAACACAACAAGAGCCCCCGGCGGATTTCCTCGTCCACGACCACCTCAGATTCACCCGCCCAACAACTGCGTTGCAGTTTCCGACGAAGAGCGAAAGGCTGCCACCAAAACCAGATGATGCAACTGGAAAAAGCAAGGCCAGTGAATAAGCAAGAAACTACGCGCTGCTAGAGCGCCAAACTAAAAGTTCGCTAGCTGTACCAGGGGAAGTGAGCCGCAGCATATTTCCATTTTACCAGGTATCAATCAAGCCCCGGGATACGCCACAATTTTTCTAGAATTCGCGATTGTACTAACACTTGAGCACGATTTTGACCAGTGATTTTTTAAAGTTTGGCCAACCTCAGTGGAATTCGCTCCCAACCTCATCTTTAACCATGCATAGACAACGGCTCCATTTATCACTGCTTCATTTCCAGTTGCTGAGTGACAGAAAATAACTTATGCGTTCTGGATCAATATGGTATGTTAGTCAAACTATAGGTGCGCGGACTTGACCACGAACTTAAAGAGAAAGACCGTGATTTTTCACTATCCTTTGGGCCGCTCAAGGACATAGTAGATCTCAACCTTTGATTCTCGGCTGCCGTGTTTGTGTCGTAGATATAATTAGTGCTTTTTTGGATGAGGTACTCAAGGTTTCATCAGCGTGCCCCTGATGTGCAACAATTCGCAACGTTCGCTTAATCGAATACCGCGCCGCCGAACCACACCCAAAAATGGGCAACATCAAAGGTTGCGCCGTATAATGTCTTACCTTTTCTTTTTCGCTCCTGTGTTCGGCGTTCATCCTTCTGCTGATTTTTTCGCTTCTCACCCTGCATTTCGGCAATGTCATCGAGGCTCTCATCGTCGTGGCGCTTTATCTTGGCGCTTTTCTGAACAGAACAATTTCAGCTTTTTCATTGAATCCTCTATTAAGTCATTAGTGAAGGAGGAAACCCGATGTCAGTGATTATGAAAAAGCTCTCGTTTGGGACTTGATTTGGCGAGAATCGATGGGATGGGCCAGACGATACCATCGTTTGCGGTCATTACGTCAGCACATTCCAACAGAAATGGACCGTCAACGGCGGTGTCGCCGCCACCACAGTCACTTGTGGCGAAGGATGTTCAGCGAAACGCTTCGCCGAGAAATGTCTCACCATCGCCGCGTACTCGCTCCCATTCTTCAAAAAGGAATCAGAGAGCACCAGACGTTTCGCATAAATTCCTGCCATACACCACCCATTAACGGATAGATGCTACGGGAATCACCTTCACGCAAACAGACTCACTGGGAATTGCAGTAAGCGAAACAATCACAAGGACACTCACGCAATGGCTCGCAATACACTTCAAGGAGTGGTCGTTTGTGGTGGTGACTAACTGAGGAATTCAGTTCCTGTTTCGATCACCAGATTCCGTTTTTGGTGACTCAAAGAGTTTTCTACTCAAGTCGTATACTCGAGAATTCGATTCCCTCCAAAATTTAGGTGATAAAAAGACACTGGTCGCTCGGTTGAGGAACGTCAAGTGCCTTTTTTCAAGATGGGTATTCAAGTAGACGAGCGCGAGTCGCAGCGTAAGTCGTCATATGCAGTCGTTGCGAAAGAGGCACGCCGCCTGTTACAGCAGAATTTACAGTTAGAAATTCAAAAAACCGACATTTCGCTGTCATTAAATAAGTGTGAAACGTTCAGCTCTCATCAATTCTTTATAGGGCATGCCACGCATCCTACTTGCACATTATAAAGAAACTTCAGAGGCGCTTTTGACAGTGGCTAGTACCATAAACTGCGATTCTAGTCTTAACATAACGAGTGTATAACGAGTGTTTCTATCTCTCCAGACGAGTATGCCACCGATTCTCCGAACCAGGAAGTATAGAAGCCCCGGTTCGCATTTTTGAGACATACTCTCGGATTCGATCAGAGATGTTGCGCGCAGTAAATGATATCCCTAGGCCTGAATGAAGAATCTATCGGTCGGAGATGCGCGAGAAAACCCCCTGCGCAAGAAAAAAAGAAAATTGCTTTGATTGATTTTGATTTTCGTGAAATAAGTTGCTCACTCTGAGCAAGTTTTAATTCAACATACAAAATGCTTCCATCCAAGTACACATGGCGATACAATTCTAAAATGGACAGAATGTAAAGGAATTTCCTTCACGTTCGCTTAGAATTCAGCCCTAGGAGGTTTATAATGACGAAAACTTCTTCGTAGATTCATTGCCCAGGGTCAACCGTCCGTTGGACAAAGTCCAACGAGGGGTGTCGTATTCGGCCGACGAAAAGGGGGTCGTATTTTCGCAAGGTCGGAGGCAGCGTCAATCCTACACCAACGGGGAGTCGTAGTGTGACGCTTTACGCTTTGTGAGTGCTAGAAGAAAAATTTGCCGTTTCACTGCTGTTCCC